>JAQFZU010000443.1:0-26536 GCA_034696185.1 Henia vesuviana | reverse complement strand
AAAATATCTACTTATTCTAAATATAATTTCAGATCGACGCATTGGAGGATCGGTGCCTTAAAAAGTCATCATCTTTGTGGACGGTTTTGGGTGACTGAAAGATTTAATGACGAGAGACGATTTCATTTATTTATTAGTGAGCATCGCAAAGATTTATTACGTTTTGTGAGAGTCAGGCGAATCATCCAACAATATCTATTCGTAAAGCTGCAAAATGATACGAAGAGTATCTTGCGAAAAGCGTTCATATCGCTGATGTATCGCATTTCATATTTCGATGTTTATTTTGATATTATTTTATAATTAATTCTTTATTAAGGGATTTAATATCGATGTCAGCACTGGCAAATTATTATTCGATTCTCTTGAGAAAGCCGTTCAACCGAAAAGTCGATGTTTCGTTCCCCATTCGATGCTATGCAGACGTAATCGTAAATAGACTTTTGTCTATTGCAATTGGAGGCTGATGATACTTATGATGATTTATTAGATGTTCGTAAGACACAGTATACCGAAAGAGCTTCTGTTAATGTGAATACGCACGTAAACAAAATGAATTACAAATTTTGATGCTGGAAAATAATGAAAATTTTATTATTTTTAATGATCGGAAAGAAAGAAATCGTTCGTATGTAACGAAATGGTAAGTTATGATTTTCACATTCGATAAACTTAAATTAAAAATAAAAATTATTTATCGCACCCAAGGAACCATCTCACCACTAATCGTTAAACTGAAATTATTTGACAAGGTCGTAGTCCAGATAAGCGTTAACGATTCGAATATTCAACATGATAAACTCGAAGTGAAATTAGTCAAACCCCATGTAAGTACAATAATTATGTACTTTTTCCGTCGTTAATAAAATACACTTAATTTTAGATCTCTGGATTTAGTTGTAGCTAGTTTAAAAAGTGCCGACTCCAAACTCCCTCAAGCAAAACAATTAAAAAGAAATTAAGTTTTAAATTCGTTTACATTTTTAATATCGAGGAAAAAAATAAAAAAAAATTTTACCATAAAACATTTTATTAATTCCACTACAATGAAAAAAGTCATGCAAATCAAATCAGTTTAGAAGTCACACATTTTCTTTTCTTTAAATCATACAATGAATCGTATTTAAATTTTTCAATACAGCACCATATCAATACAAATTAACCTAATCTAATGCCCAGAATGTGATAAAAACAAAGTTACTAAATTGATATAAACTTAGAAAAAGCCGAATTCGTGTACTTTAAGAGTGATGACCTTCGAATGATCAATGCACCTGTGATGAGCAATAAATTTTTTTTTTATTCACCCGTTATCAGTAACAGGAATAAAGTGGAACGTATTTTTTTTCTTGAGCACAAATTTTGGCCTTCATTAATTATATTTATTACAGAAAAATAACATTATGCTTTAGGAATGAATAGCTTTAATGGAATAATTTCAAAAAAAATTTTTTTTCACGTTTTTAGCAACCAGTTTTGGTATTTTTCCAATTTTTTTTCCTTAAAAAAAGCACCTAGACACCATTAAGCGTCACTGTACAAACTGGAATGAGTTGCAGTGGATTATTGAAGTACAAAAGCAAACTCGGAATTTATTATGCGCCAACTTTCTTCTCCTGCTCGATAACTTTAAACAAAAAAAAAAAAAAATTAAAGTTCGGATTAATGGCTTTAATGTTGCTTATTAATTCTTACTTTCGACAGTTGGCAAAGTATTTTTTTCTTGGGTTTCGGTCGGCTTCAACATGGATGGCTTGAAACCCGCAATACCCTCCTTCAGTTTGTTACTGCGATCGTTTATTTCCTTCTCCTGCTTGATAGCTTTAAAAAAAAAATAATAAACAGAATTATACAAATGTCACTTACAGCTAAACATCTTGCATCATTTCCCGTTGGAAATGAAAAAAAAAAAATACACAATTCACACAAAGTCGACAGGAAATCGAAATTGAGTAATACAAATTTGCAATTGAGATATGATCAAATGGCGGTTTACATTTTCAAAAATATCAAATCACAATAAACGAAAATATAAACTCGACTCAAGTATTTACCGTCCTTATCCGGTAAAGTGTTCTCCTCTCGTGTTTCAGAATGTTTCAAAGATTCCTTTGAGAATCCCTCGACGCCTTTGATAACGGCCGTTTGAGCTTTCTCCTGGGCAACGTCTGCAATCGAAATTCAATGTTAAAATGAGAATCGTGAAAAAAATAATTTTTCGATTAATCATTAGTTACGAATTAAAATATTAGATGGTAATGTATGTGAACTTTGTCCCCAGAATTCCTAAGTTTTAAAAGTTAATGTAAAAAAAAAAATTAGCATTTTTAACATTTTTATTCGTTTAATCTGAACCTGTCGACAAATAAATATGTGTTATCGATGTTACTCGTTGTTATTAACGGACATTTTTTTCCAGTTAGTTTTAGTCGATTAAAAAAAAAAATTCTTTTCTATTTAAATTCGTCCATTGGTCACCTTGCGCATTTGGAAGGATAATTTTTTCCTGAGTTTCTGACCGATGAAGCGATTTTTTCTCAAAACTCTCAATGCCCTGCATTAGGTTGTTGCGGTCTTTTTCCTGTTTTACATCTACGCAAGTATTTTAAAAAAAAAATAAAATAAAAGTTTAAACGAACACAAATCATCAGTTTTCAACTCGAAAGTCAATTACGTCATTACATAAACAGCTCGTTATCTTTGTACTCACAAAAATGCAAACAAGTAAACATATTGAGTGACATTTGAAGATCGCAATGTGTTATGAAATGCTAAGAAAAATGAGGTTACTAAGTCACATCGAGTCTTAAAAAATTATTTCCAATTTATTTCCCCCTTCAAAACGTTCGCATAAACTCAACTTTAAATATCTATTCACTTCTATACAATAACAGCTGAACAACCAACATAAAAATGAAATATTAAGTATCATGTGTACATTACTCATTTTTAGTACCTTGCATTGTGGGAAGGTTGACTTTCTCCTGTACTTCGGTGTGCTTCATTTTCTTCACGTCAAAATTAGTCAATTCGTTCTTCATGTCCACTGGCACTTTGGGCAATTCTTCAGCGGTAGGACTCGACATTATTCTTGGCTCCAAATGAACTATAAATAAAAAAAAAACTATCAGTATCAGTTAATTTCCGCGATTAAAACTGGACCGAAGTGTGGGTGCCCGCAGTGAGGCCATCATGGGTTTGGTTTTCACATTCCTTGAATAAATTTATATGCGGGGACAAACAAATGGCATCAAAACCAAGGCCATTATTCATATTTATTAATTGTGCCATTATTCTTTTTCAAAATTTAATTTATCCAATAAAAAAAAAAAAAAAAATTAAAATAAAGAAAAATCGCAAAATGCCTTTAAGAAGTAGATCAAGTCTTTTATTAAATCATTTTGCCCGATTTAAGGGCAATGACCAACAAAGACCGTGGTCAGTTCTGACCATCTGTTCGTAAAAACTAAATTTAACATCAAAACATTTCGTAATGCAAGTTAACCTTAAATGTTATCAAAACTGACATTGAAAAACACGAAAAAACAATTTAAAAACCGAAAAAGATTTTAAAACCAAAAATTGCGCGTAAATTCATTTAAAAAAAAAAAAACAATTGCCAAAACATTGAATCATTTTAAAAAATTATCACATTAAACCTTCAACTCTTAATGAAATGTGATGCTTGTGTAGTTCATAGGTCATTGTGCCGAGCGAACAAAAGAAACCTTTTATGACTCATAAAGAAACAAAAAATATCAAAATTGATTCGATCAAATATTAGTAAATATTTAAAAAGAAAAAAAAATACAATTTCAATCGCATACCTGACTTTCAAAGAGACTTTGAAGACACTAGAAGACGAGGAAAATGTAGAAGCAGCTGCGAGGGGAGTGCGAATGGGAACAAAAATGAGCTCGGTCTTATAAATAGGTTTTGCCTGCTGTGACTCATTCCTGGGACAGGACCACAGTATGAGCGAGTTGCAGCTGCCATTCATATTGCTTGTTTGGTTAATGTGCAGTGAGAATAACATTTTTTTTCCTTCCTTCTTTCAATTTAAAACTAAATAAACGAAAAACTTTCAAATCCATTCCAAACCCTAAAATTTTATTTCAATTTAATTTTTTCCCTTCGAATTAAGATCAATAAACAATTTGTTCTATATTTTATCGTCGCCCAATTATTCGCATATCAACCTCGTTTCAGAAATTAAATAAATGATTTATTTATTTTTTCCCCTTTTATTAAAAATAAAAAAAGTAAATTTCAACCAGCCATTTTTATCCATTTTTAAACCCGGGAGCCGTTCACTTCATTCGTGTAATTTGCTCATTGTATTTTATTGTTTAAAATATGTCGACGTGTATTTTTGTTTCACCGCCCAACTTTTGGCCTCAAAACTAGGCCAAAAAGAAGGAAAGGAGCAAAGGTTACAACCAACATAATCAACCTGAATGGAGTGGGAAAAATAATGATATTTATGCGCATGCGTGTTTAAATCAATTTTTTCCTTTCGTGACCTGAAAGTAAACAATTCTGAATGTCTCATTTATTTTGATTTAAAAATTCGAAAAAAAAAATGATGTAAAGCGGATGATAAAATTCTTTTTAAGGGCTTGAGTTGCACTCGTTTTCCAGAAATTTGACTGGATATTGATAAAATGAGTCACACAATTTCCTCAAAACCACTCACTCCACAAGGGACCCCAAAGACTGACTAATTCCAGAATGCTGTAATCAATACTAAGCGCAGTCTGCACTTAAATTCAGTTGGCTGGTAAAACCGGATTCGTGTTTTAAAGCGATGTGGGAGATTTGAAAAATTCTTAACATCACAATCTGCTTTTCAGTTTCATTCAACAATACTCCCCAAAAAATTTCGCAATCATTTTATTTATATATTTTTCTTTACCGCAGGGAGTCGGACAGGAGAATTGGAATTCTGTCCGACTCCTTAATAAAATTTTAAACAATTTTCTTTTTTAAAAAAAAAAAACATGAAAATGTTATTAATCATTTAAAGTAACCAATTTTCAAAAACTAAAATCAATTCGAAATAAAAAAAAAACGAAAATAATTTCGAGCATTTGAACGAAAATATTTTCATTTTCACATTTCGTCCGCACTTACCTCTGACCATTTCTGCGAATAACTGTGGAAACTTCTACTTAATACAAGATCGAAAACGGAATGATTCGACTCGCAGAATATCATTCGAGTTAAGTACTTTCAACTCGAACAAATAAAAGTTCATCCAATGGGGTGAGTTGGCGGAAAAAGTTAAAAAAAAAACTCAACTCGAACAAACCGTTTCTAATTACTTTTCGCTCCACAGTCGTACGAGCTTAAACCCCGTAACGACTTATCTCGAGGAAGTTTTCTCGTATTCACATTTCCCCAATTAGATAAAATTTTATTTTACTAACTAGTTAAAATCACAATCACACCTTTGGAATGTTTAAAACGGACATTTTAAAGTGTGAAACGAGCGATTAAAACTCGACATCCGATGTCAAATTTGAGCATTTCATCCGGGATGTACAAAACGAATTTGCAAAAGTATTCAACTACATAATTAAACGTTTTCGAGCGTGAAATCTGTTTCCGAGAGAGCTTTTATAGTACTGTTTAGTTAGACTAGAGTTGTTTCATTTAGAATTCCAAGTTCAACGCAAGGTCAACTTCACGTTGCCCTCAAGCTTAAGGTGATACATTCGAATATACAACTATTTTTAACTGGAAAAAATTTTTTTTTTTTTTTAAATTACCCAATTATTGCTAATAATTAAAATCGCAACAAATCAAAGTTTTTCAAGTAATTTAAAAAATGTTTTTAAAAAAAAATTTTAAATGGAATTTTTGTAAGTAAAATTCGGGTAAAACTCATTTAAGCGAGATTTCAAGTAGATGCGATCGCATAAAATAGTTGAATAAATTGGCCTTGAACCTCTAGTTTTCTCCCTACTTTGCATTCCTTAGTCATAAACTTAAATTAGCCCATTACCACAGTAAAAACAGCGTTTTTCCGATCACAAATACTCCTATTCACACGCACATTTCATTTGATTTTTTTTCTAAGTAACATTAGGACATCAATCGTAAGAAATATTTAGCCCTTAAATCAATTTGATTTGAGCCGAGTGACCATTAAGTGGGCCAGGTCGCTCACCCGATTCGAAAAAATCGTGGAAAAAAAAACGAGCCAAAAGCGACATCTTATACATATCAACTACCTGTAGCTCTATACATTGAGATCAAAACGATTTTTAACGAGGTTAGAAGCAGAATGATTCCCAACAATAAATTTAAAAAATGATTCATAAAATTTTTCTCACTCAATTAAGCAGTGAACTGAGGATTAAAAATCATTTTTAATCTGTTGAGTAATTATTTTAAAACTAATTTTAAAAATTAAAAAAAATTTTTTGTTAAAAAAATAGTATTTACTTATCAGTGCAACTCTGATAAAAGTTACACTTGAAAAGTTAAAAAAAAAAATTAAATTCTGTTAATTATAACTATAAGTTGGTTTAAATTGAATAGCTTAATTATTAATTGTTTGATATAAATTTTTTTTTTTTTTTCACCAATTTAAAAAAAAAAAAATTTTTTTAGCTCTTAATTTAGTGTGGATGACCTCATCTTCTACATAATTGTAATTACGATTATTCGTCTGAATAAAAAAATAATAATAATAATGGATAAATTTAATATACAAAAAAAAATATACTTTTTTTGTCTTTGTTTTGTGCTAATGAGAATTTATTTGAAAAAATGGGCAGGAAATTTGATCACAGGATTTCCCTTTTTCCATTCGACTGAACTAACAAATATTTTTCTTTATTTTTTAAAAACATTTTTTTTTTTTAATTTTAATTAAATTAATTAAAATTTATTTAATTTTCCCCTCAAAAAAATGACAGAAAAAGCGATTAAAAAAAAAAATCGCATTTTTCATTTTCTGGGAGTGGTTGTTCTTAAAGCAGAATTCAAATTCCCATACATAAAAAATAAAGCTTAAAACGAAGGAAAAAAGCAGTTAATTAAGTACTTGTTGTTTGTTACGTTCGAAAATAAGTATAAAAGACTTTTAACGAATTAGTTTCATTTAAAAAAAGTTGCAATTGTCAACTTACCACGCTCTACAAGTTACGCTACAGACGGTTGGCTGGACGACTTGTGGTGGTGTTGTAGGTCAAGGAGCGAAAGATGTAGCAGTAAAATGGCGTCACGAGGGTGGATGACGTGGCCGAATTTTTCACTTGCAACCAATAAAATCAGCAGAAAAGCTACGGTTACAAATGACGTAATGGAATAACTTAGAAAAATTAGCTGCAGGTACAATAATAATTTTTTTCATTTTTTTTCCAGAACTTAAAAAACTCGAAAAACATTTTAGTGTTTACTTTCGGTACTTGAGGTCCCACAAACGAATTCGGTTAAAGTAACAATCACTTTGAAAAAATTATTTTTAAAGATTTAAAAATTTAATTTTATATTTACTCGTTAGGTGTCGCCAGCCCACATCTCGACGATCGCGACATCTGAACCTGAACTTTGTAACGTGCAAAGTTCATCGTACACAACACATTCGGTTTTGACAATTGACATTAGCCGCGTGTTCGGCATTTTCTTCCACGAAAATGCAAACGAGTCCAAACAATACAAATTCGTGCCCGACTGTTTTCAAGCTACAACCGCAAGCCCACAACGTCACGACCATTTTAGGTGAGTTAAAAGTCGATTCCAAATGGAGCAAAAACGCTTTGTTCTCTGAATTGAAAATTTTATATGAAAATTTGCATATTGAGCACTGAATATAATTTCAATGCATAATTTAATATCAATAACAAATTATCCAGATTTAAGTCTATTCAAAACATTCGCCATTTATTCCCTAAGCATTGCAAAACCGGCATTGGTCCGATGCTCATTTATAGTAAGAAAAAAATGTAATTTAAAATGAATAAACGAATTAAAGTATTATCTTTTTTTTAAATATATTTTTATATATTTTTTTTAAAAATAAAAATTCAATTTAAAACCCAAACAAAGAAAATAGTTGGGTTTGCAGAGTAAATAGGCAGGAGGGGGGAAATCTTTTGTGATTTCTCCCCCCCCCCCCCATCTAGCGACAAGGGGGAGAATAATGGAGGAAATGAATGAATAGTTTATGGTTTTGAGTCATAACGAAACTGGTCGGGACACATCTGTCCAGTATTTTTCCACAAAATTACGATTTTAATCTGAATTTCGTTTTCTAGTTTTCTTGTGTTACCTCAGGTTATTGGGTTACGACGGTGGCGCTTCTAACTGATATGGAAAAAGAAAATTTTTTTTTTTAATTGTTTGATATAAATTTTTTTTTTTTTTTTTTTTTGGTTTTAATTGTGAGTGTTTTTTTTTAGAGATTTTTTTTTAAGAAGAAATTTAATTGGGATTTTGATTTTCGAGTTTTTAACTCGCTCAGGTACATCGTGACCTAATTTTTCACTCGTCGTGTTGGGTGTCATAAATGCGGATTGACGCAATCGCGGAGTGATACTTCGGAGTTGTTGGTTGTATTTATTAATAAAATTGGTTGAAAATGTAGCTGGAAGTTTGACTTTAGTCGATTGCATCGCAGTTGAAGTTAAAAGAGTTTGAATTCGAGATATTCGAATTAATTTTCGTAAAAGATATTTAAGGGATTATTTTATCGCGACGTAATGCGAATTGATCTTGTGTGAGTGAAGAGATCGCATGCGATGTGACGGCCATTTTGATTGCCCAGAAGAAACGATAATTTCTCAACACATTGTGCGTTGTTAAATTATGTCAACTATCTTAGACAGTACAGGTAAGTTATTTGAGGCGATCAAACTACTAAAGGCTTAAACTGATCAAGTGTAGATGTGAGAAACGCAAAAAATGAATTGGCCTTAAAAAATTTGCAAAAGGTGAAAGTGTTCAAGGCCTAATTATTGGCAGCCAGTTCTTTTTTTCCGCTTTAATCCCATCTGACGAAAAGACAAGGGGAAAGAAAACGATTTTGAGATGTCGCAAATGGCAATTTATTTTTAGAACGGCAGTGGTAAGCCGGTGCTGACTTAAAGAGGAAGGCTTAGTCATCGAAAAAAAAAATTTTGGGTTGGGCATGGACTTCAATTACGTTGCAATTTATATTGATTAAAATATATATTTCCATTTTCAGGTCTTGCAGAACTGGCTCACAGGGAATATCAAGCGGGCGATTACGAAAATGCGGAACGTCATTGTATGCAATTATGGCGACAAGAACCGAATAACACCGGAGTTCTGCTTTTGCTGAGTTCGATACATTTTCAATGCCGCAGACTGGATAAGTGAGCATAAAAATGTTTTAATTTTTTTTTTTTTAAATAAAATTAAAAACAAAAATGGCGAGTTGCTCTCGAATTTTTGTTTTTACGTTTAAAAAAGGATTTTAAAATTTTTATTATCCTAGATAAGCTGGATGAATGTATACTAAATGATTGATTTGTTTGTGATTTTTTTTTACAGGTCGGCTCATTTCAGTACACTGGCAATTAAACAGAATCCGTTATTAGCCGAGGCATATTCAAATCTTGGAAATGTTTACAAGGAACGGGGTCAGTTACAGGATGCTCTGGACAATTATCGACATGCTGTCAGACTCAAACCCGATTTTATAGACGGTTACATCAATTTGGCTGCTGCACTTGTCGCTGCTGGTGACATGGAACAAGCAGTTCAAGCATATGTCTCGGCCTTACAATATAATCCAGTAAGATTAAATTACAAAAAACTGCTAAATTGATTTTTTTTAAGAGCAAAAATTAAATTATCATTAAAAATGATAATTTATTGATTAAAAATATCAAAATAGCAATACAATTTAAAAAGAAATAAAAATTATTATTTTTATTTTTTTTTAAATTGAAAAATAATTATTTGTGTTAAGTTACGCATTTCTTAAATTATTTGCAGGAATTGTACTGTGTTCGCAGTGATCTAGGAAACCTATTGAAAGCATTGGGCCGTCTTGATGAAGCCAAGGTATAAACCTAACATTCTAATATTTAGAATTTTGTTGTCAGTTTTTCTATTTCTATTTTTATTTATTTAAAAAAGAAAAATTAATATTCAAAATTGTTTCTTTAAAAAAATGTTATTTGGTAAATTAAACTATTTTTATGGAAAAAAATTAAAATTGTAAACTAAACACAAAGATAAGTATTATTTTGAAAAATTCTCTCATTTTCAGTTAAGTTTTGCTCTTAAAATAAAAAAAAAAATTAAGAGAAAAAAAAAATTGAAATGTTTGAACTCTATGCCCTCAAACCTGAAGAGAGTAATGAATTTTAGTTCCTAATAATTGTCTAATTTGTTTGTAGAGCTTGTTTTTGCTTTCAGGATGCTAGAATGCGCATGGATAATTAGCAGATCGACAAAAGCGCGAATTGGCCCGCAAATCACGAACTTCGCGCGCTTTAGAAGTTCGAGGTTTAAGCAATACCCCCTTGACATTAAAATGCCACGCATAGGGCAAACAACAAGGGAAGACGTATTGTCTAAAGAAGGTTTTTAAAACGTTCCTCAACGTTAATTAAACCTTTTCAATTTGTTGTTTACCCCAGTATGGAGCGCAGAGCGAATTTTTGATTTTTTTTTCCAATTACTATTATTTCTTTCTTTTTCTTTTTGTATTTAAAAAAATATAAAAAGCCGCCGATCCACGGGAACGAAGCATTTGCGCGAAACTCCTCATTTATTTTTTGTTTTCACTCTCAGCAATTGACTACGCCACGAGCTGCAGGAATTGTGGGCATTTTTTTAGTGCACACTTTGATTTACTTACTTTCGGTTTGAGCTGAAAGTTCAACATTTTCAAGTCGAAATTCGTGGTTTCCAATATAGTTAAAATGGCTGAAAATGAGATTTTTTTCAGGATTTTATGGTTAATTTTGATTGTATAAAAACATTTGTTTTTTTTAACCGAAATATTCTTTAAAGATCTAAGCGACGGACTTGGATTCTAATACTTTATTTGAGTACTAATTGCTTGTTTCAGGCTATTGACTGGTGATGAGTCGAAAGAGCAATCAAAGAAAATAACATCACATTATCTAGTCTCTTTTTTCCAATTTTGATATATTTTTGAAGTAATTGCAGCCATCTTTTGTAATAATTACAAAAGAAAATGTAATTGAATCTTCATGAACAACATGCATGAAAAATTGTATAAATATTTTTTTCTTTTTCCTTTTTTTTTCTTTTTTCTGTCAGTTGTAGACATTTTACTTGTTGTGGTAGAAGCCTTATCAACTGATTTTCTACTTTTATCTTTTCGGCAAGTGCTTCGTTTTGCACAAGTTTACATCAAACTCAGTACAGACAACCTCGTATCGTCTGCTAATGCTTTGGTGTTTTCAAAATTAATTTAAACATGTAATTTATAAATTTTTTAAAATTATTTCTTGCATGTTGTGCATGCTATTTTATGTTGTGTGTTATGAGTAATTAAATTAAATTTCTTGCAACATTGTAAAATTAATGTTGGTCCGAAACGTAGAAAAACATTTAGTAGTGATAATTCACTTGCTGCATTTGAAAATTAATTACACATGTTTTGTTTAAACGATACTAGGTTAAGATGCTGCCATCTCTGTCACATTCTGTCATTTACACGTGTGTAATGCCATCCATATGTGCCGTACTGTACCACGCTTGTTCGTTTATTCTTTTACACATGTAAATGCATGCTTAGATACAGACACGAACGTGTTTAACTGACTTTCCGAATGCAGCTGCTGTACGTTAATCGTAATTGGTAGCTTTTGCTTCTATTATCTTTTCTTGTCGGTCTTGAGTTTGAGTACTGAGCTCGATGTGATGAAAATTATGAGATTTTCTTTCAGACTTTGATGTTGCTAAGGCTTCGTACACAGGAATGATGTTGAAACTTCTCAGAGAACTCCTACTAATGATGTTTTTTATTTTTCTCCCATAATTTTCTACTTAGTCGTATTGCTAGGCACAATCATGTGAAGTTGAGTACGTTCGGTAAAGCCTTCATGCTCAGGGGCGCACGGAAACTGTGTTGACGGCATCCCTCTGTAACGTCATCCATGTACGTCGTCCTCCGTAGCAGTGTGGTAATATAATACACAAAAACTCAACCATGGTTTGCTGGGATATTTAAAAAAAATTTTTTTTTTCGTTTAATTTTATTTTTTCTAAAGCCAAAAATTAACTTAGAATTTTTTTTTATATTTTTTTTTACTCAAAAAAAAAATTGCACCAGTCTCTAATTTTTTTTTTCTTCAAAATTTTATATTTTTATTTTTTTTATTATTGTTGTAATTAGCAAAATTAAAATTACATTTATTTGTTTTTAATCAACTTTTGGTTTTTTTTTTTTTTTTTTAAATTTCTCGTTAGAGACTGGTTTAGATTAAAAATTTAAAGGCTTTTCAGATTACAAGTTGATTACTTTGGCCAGTAAAAATATTCTTTGGGCACATAACGCGTTGCGCGAAGCATGTTGCGCGCGTTAGCCATTTGCAGCGATTGCAGCGACAAGAACATGGCGGCGCAGTCGATGCTAACGATCGGCTGCAAAGTTATGAAGCGAGCGCGTGCGATTTTTCCGCGACCGCGAGCAGCGAACTTTCTGCAAAGGCTGCGCAAATTGGCCTTAATTGCAGGAACGGTTTCAAAAATGCCCGAGTTTGGAATTTTCACTGATGATCTTTTCTTTTTCTCCTTCCCTTCCTTTCCACTCCCGTTTTATAACCACAACCCGATCCTTCTCTGTTCTGCGACGACTGGATGCACACATAACAGGCCTGTTACCTCAAAGCCATTGAAACCCGGCCTGATTTTGCAGTCGCTTGGAGCAATCTCGGATGCGTATTCAATGCTCAGGGTGAGATATGGTTGGCAATACACCACTTTGAAAAAGTAAGTTTTTTGATTTACAGACAAATTGCAAATATAATTTGATTATTTATTTTTTAGGCTGTGGCATTAGACCCGAACTTCTTGGACGCGTACATTAACTTGGGCAACGTCTTAAAGGAGGCTAGAATATTTGACAGGTAATAAATTTGAAAAATAATTAATTTTTAAATTTAAAAGTAAAGATATGTGAATTCTTTGCTTTTAATTATTACCATCAATCATCTCAAGTTTAATTAAAACGTGCCGAGCGAGTTAATCTCACGAGTTGATGTTTATTATTGTTCCTCTATAATTAACTTCGCTTTATTTAAAATTCACGTCAAAAACGTACTTGTAGCTAATCTTAGTAATAACGATGCGATCAACACGTTCGAGGAACACAAACATTGTTTTTTTAATACTGTAATTAATTTATGAAAAACAAATTGTTTTTCATGTCACACTGCATTTGATCGATTGCAAAAAATTGGCTCGAGTTCCACCACTTGTCAATGTTAATTAAGATCTAGCTCGTAATTAAATTACAAACCGAGCCAGTTATTTTCAAAAATAACTTTGAGAAAAAATATAATTGAGAAAAAAATTCTGGGAATAATTAGTCGAGCCATCTAAATTTGGATTTTTTTTAACGATTACAGCCTTGTGGAAATTTGAATATAAGAAATGTAGAAAAAAGATGCTTCCACGAATAATATGTGACGTAAGTGGAAGTGAGGGAGTATTAGTTAACAAGTTTAAAAATAAAATTTAAGTGCTGTGCCCATATTTGTAGGAAACTCGTAAAAACTGCGACGAGTCACGCGAACGATCATTTTTAATGGTTTTTATGATGGATGAAATTTGCATCCACTCGTCGCTATTTTAATCACTAATCATCGAGATGTTTATCGCGAGTTTGATCGTTAACTATGGTTTTGACGAGATCGGCCATTTCGCCGACAAGTGCGGGCGGATGACGTCATTGACGGACGTTGTTGTAGGCATGGTAACCGGTAAAGATGCCGCATTAAATCCATGAAGGTTGTTGCCTGTTGAGCAGTTTTCTCTCCTGTCAAGGACAGTGAAGTCCAATTATTTGTGTTGGCGTCAGTCTAACGAAAGGTTCGACTGTTTTCTGCTGCAATCGAAATACTCAATTTTCAATTTTATCTCCCATCTTTGTCACCCTTTTTTCCTTTTAAGTCTGTGTTTGATATAACAAATTACCCTTGATTTAATTTTCTTTGTTTCGGACGAATCTGATGGGGTTGGGGGATTGTGTGGTTTTTGATGGAATATTCGGCAGTGATTGTTTACACATACTCTTTGATTACTGTTCCTAGCATTGAGTATGGGTGTTTTAATTGGGTAAAAAGGTAAATTTTATTGTTTATTTATTTCGTAGGGATTTTCTTAGTTTGCATTTTAATTTTTTTTTTTTTTAAAGTTTAATTTTTGTTATTTATTTGAACAAATTTTGATTTATTTATAGGGCCGTTGCTGCTTATTTGCGTGCACTCAATTTAAGTCCGAACCATGCAGTCGTTCATGGAAATTTGGCTTGTGTTTATTACGAACAAGGGTAAGTAATTAATAACAATTTTCTATTTTAAGTTTCGTTGTATAATTAATTCCAGTTATTCAATTTTTTCTAAAAATAGTCAGGCAAGAAAAGTTTTAAAAAAATCTTTTCAGTTATTTTTAAGCGAATTTTTGAAAAAATTCCATAAACATTTCTTTTAATCGAGAAATAGCTAATATGTTATTGATTAAACAATGAATCGATCGTAGTTGATGAGTTTTTCGTTTAATTTCAGCCTTATTGATCTCGCCATTGATACTTACCGAAGAGCCATCGAGCTGCAACCCAATTTCCCAGATGCCTATTGCAATTTGGCCAACGCTCTCAAGGAGAAAGGCCAGGTTAATGAAGCCGAGGAATGCTACAATACAGCGCTTCAGCTCTGCCCAACTCACGCTGATTCGCTTAATAATTTGGCTAACATCAAGCGGGAACAAGGGTTCACCGAAGAGGCCACAAGATTATATCTCAAAGCCCTCGAAGTTTTTCCCGAGTTCGCTGCTGCTCATTCGAATTTGGCAAGCGTTTTACAACAGCAAGGAAAGTTGAACGAAGCTCTGATGCACTATAAAGAAGCGATTCGAATTCAGCCGACGTTTGCAGATGCGTACTCCAACATGGGCAATACACTGAAGGAAATGCAAGACATTCAAGGGGCCTTGCAATGCTATACGCGAGCTATTCAAATCAACCCAGCTTTTGCCGACGCTCACAGCAACCTGGCGTCCATTCATAAAGATTCGGGAAACATTCCAGAAGCCATAGCGTCGTATCGCACTGCTTTGAAGCTTAAACCCGATTTTCCTGATGCTTATTGCAATTTGGCACATTGTTTGCAAGTACGAAATTTATTTTTACAAAATACAAAATTGGAATTGTTTTAATTTTAATAAATATTAACAGATCGTTTGCGACTGGACCGATTATGAAGCTCGGATGAAGAAATTGGTTATGATTGTGGGCGAACAGCTGGAGAAAAATCGTTTGCCGAGCGTGCATCCACATCACAGCATGCTTTATCCGTTGTCTCACGAATTTAGGAAAGCAATTGCTGCTCGGCACGCCAATCTGTGCTTAGAAAAGATTCTAGTTCTTCACAAACCAGCGTATAAACATCCGAAAGATTTGAGTGGCAGTAGATTGAAAATCGGATATGTCAGCTCCGATTTTGGGAACCATCCGACGTCTCATTTGATGCAAAGTATTCCTGGATTGCACTCCAGAGATACCGTCGAGATATTTTGCTATTCGCTAAGTCCAGACGACGGAACAACTTTTCGTGCTAAAATTTCGACCGAATCCGAACACTTCGTTGATTTATCTCAAGTACGAATTTTGATTTGTTTTTCGATTAAGAATGAAATTTTTTTTTTAAATTTTAGATCCCATGCAACGGGAAAGCTGCCGATAGGATCCACAGCGATGGCGTTCACATACTGGTCAACATGAACGGCTATACGAAAGGAGCGCGAAATGAAATATTCGCTTTACGTCCAGCACCGATCCAAGTCATGTGGCTGGGATATCCGGGTACCAGCGGTGCGCCGTTCATGGATTTCATCATCACCGACCGAATCACGTCCCCTCTCGAAGTCGGGCACCAATATTCGGAGAAACTCGCGTATATGCCTAACACTTTCTTCAGTGGCGATCACAGGCACATGTTTCCACACATGGTCGAAAGGGCCGTCATTGATACGAAAGAGAATTTGGCCAATAAATTGGAAGTTCCCGATAACGTTGCCATAGTCAATGCCACCGATTTATCACCGATCATCGAAAAAGCCGAAGTTGTCAAGGTGAGCGATTTAAATTTAAAAATGAAAATTTTATGAAAAAAATCACCGGAATAAATTTTCTAGAAAATCTGCGAAGTCGTTCAGCCTGCAACATCCGGAGATGGCAAAATAGCGAAACCGGTAGAAGTGGCAACTCCCATAATCGAATTGCCAACCACAACACCGATCCAAACCATGATCAGTACCGGACAACTGCAGACGTCGCTCAACGGAATAGTCGTTCAAAACGGATTGACCACAACACATACCAACACGAAAACGGCTACCGGCGAAGAGGTGCCCAAAACAATTCTCGTCACCTCCCGTTTGCAGTATGGGTTACCCGAAGACGAAGTAGTTTATTGCAATTTCAATCAATTATACAAAATTGATCCTGCGACTTTGAGAATGTGGATTAACGTAAGTCGATTTACAATTTACCCTCTAAAAACAAATTTTAATTTTAATTTTCTTAGATTTTGAAAAGAGTTCCGCGAAGTGTACTTTGGCTTTTGCGCTTTCCAGCCGTTGGTGAATCCAACGTGTTGGCAGCAGCCGCTCAGATGGGTCTTCCGACAGGAAGAATCATTTTCTCGAACGTCGCACCCAAAGAAGAACACGTACGACGTGGCCAATTGGCCGATTTATGTTTGGATACGCCGCTTTGCAACGGACACACGACTGGAATGGACGTGTTGTGGGCAGGAACTCCGATGGTTACATTACCAGGTTAAATCACTAATTTAAAAAATTGAATTAAATTAAACATTTAAATTGATTTTCTTCTCAGGCGAAACTTTAGCTTCGCGTATCGCTGCGTCACAATTGACAACGTTGGGCTGTCCGGAACTGATCGCGAAGTCGCGACAAGACTACGAGGAAATTGCTGTACGACTTGGCACCGATAAAGACTTGTGAGATTTTATTAATTATTTATTTAGAATTTAATTCTATAAAAACAATTGTCATTTTCAGATTGAAGGTAACACGAGCAAAAGTATTTGCATCACGAACGGAAACACCATTGTTTAACATGAAACAATACGCGGGCGATATGGAAAAGCTCTTCTATCGAATGTGGGAGCAATACGAAACTGGAAAGAAATTGTACCACATCATCGAATGGAATCCCGAGAAACGTGCTTGTTGAGGAGTTTGATTAGTTTTTAAGTTCTTAGTAGTTTCTGCAAATTTTTGTGGTCAAATTGGCCACTGTGTATAATGAAAAGTTCTATGTAGTAATGTGATTTATATTTTACTTGAAAAAAAAATTTATTTAAGTAGCGGAATGATCAAAAATTAAAGAAATGGATTTTTTTTTATTCTGGTTTAGAATTAAGACTAATTTTGTGTGCTCTGACTAATTTTGCTTGTAGGTAATGTTCTTTTTGCATATTAAGAGGTGTGTGAAATTGTATTTGTTGAAATAAAATAACTGCTTACATATAAAAAAAACGTTCGTTTATTCGAGTCGTTGAAACATGAATTTTCTCCTGTTATTCATCGCGAGTAAAAATGGGAAATACTTAAATGTGACGAAAGATGTCGCTCGTACACAACGAGTACGGCTGCGCATTTACAATAAAAGCTGCAGCGTGAGTGAAAAGCCGAGGCAACGGTTTTACTTTATACGCAGAAATGGCGAACAAAGACCCAGAACGATTTGATGGAATGCTTTTGGCTATGGCTCAAGAGCACGAGGGCGGTGTTCAAGATGTAAGAAACTCTTTAGAACTGTTTAGTAATAACTGAATGATGATCTCGGTATTAAGAGTCCGTGTTGTGAATAATGTATATAACGAAATGAGCAACTTGTGCTATGGAAAATTGAAAAAATGATTTAAAAAAATCAATTATATCTAACTATTAAACTTTAATACGAAGTGGAATTAAGATTTGATCTTATATTTTTTTTAGGTTTTGGATACTATTTTCCATTTCTTGGCCCGGAAAACTGATTTTTATACAGGTGGTGGCGATGGAGCAGCCGAGACGGTAAATCGACTCGTTTCGAGTTTATAAATAAAATTTTAAAATTAATATTCAATTTGTAAATTGTTTCAGCTGATAATGGAGAAATTTAACAAATACAAGAATACTGCAGTCGCCGTTAAAGAAAAGAAAAAGAAAGAAAATGAAAAACTCGAAGCTATACGGAAAGAGAAATTAAACAAAAAAACACAAGTTACGGAATCGCAAGCAACTATTAAAGAATTGACTGAGGAAGAAGCGGATAATCTTAAAGTCCAATTGGAAACCGTAAGATTTAACAATAAATCGAATTATTCGTTCTTATAACGATTCTCTTTAAAGGAGAAAACCGGACAAGAATCTACGAATGATGAAAAGGTTTCGGAAGCGAATGAAAACAGCAACGAAAATGTATGGATTTTATTTTCAAAAAATAAATAGAAAATTATTTGACAATTTCTATTTAGAAAATTGACCAAGAGGAGGACGGGACTGAAAAAGGAGATGATGGGAAATTAAAACCAAATTCAGGAAATGGATGTGATTTACCTGATTATAGGTGGACACAAAGTTTAATCGAAGTCGAAGTAAGAAAACAAAAGTATAAAATCTGAAAAAAATTTACTTACGTTTATTTCAGTTGAAAATTCCACTGAATGTAAATTTCCTCGTTAAAAGCAGGGACGTTATTGTCGAATTCCATCAAAAAGTAATTAATTAATATTTTGTATTTTAAAATAATTAAAATAATTTCATTTCAGCATCTTAAAGTCGCTTTGAAGGGACATTCACCCATCATAGATGGGGAACTATACAACAAAATTAAAGTCGAAGAATCATGCTGGGTTTTAGACAATAAACGAAGTGTGCTCATAACAATGGAAAAGGTCAACAAAATGGAATGGTGGGGTCGGCTTGTCATGACCGATCCTGAGATTAACACCAGAAAAGTCAACCCTGAACCATCCAAAGTAAATTGTTTTAATTTTTAAAAAAAATTTTGTTTATTAAATTTTTAAAAATTCTTCAGTTGTCCGATTTGGATGGCGAAACACGAGGAATGGTCGAAAAGATGATGTACGATCAACGACAACGTGAACTCGGTTTACCCACGAGTGAGGATCAAAAGAAAAAAGATATACTTGAGAAGTAATTAATTTGAAATGAAAATAAATTTTTTTAATTTAAAAAAAAAAATTTTATTTAATAGATTTATGAAGCAGCATCCTGAAATGGATTTTTCAAAATGCAAATACACTTAAAAATAAACGTCTGTTAAGGTGTTAATTATTTGCACTAATAAATTATTTTTTAATTTTTTCAATTTTTAAAGTTAAACCTTCTCAATTGCCCTTTCATTGTCACTTTCCGTTTCACTCGATTCTAAACGAATCGAAACTTCACTTAAAGAGCTCAAAGACAACGACTCCTCGCTCGAAACAGCTTGTGCCGATTGAATTTTTTGCTGTAAATCGCGAAGAAACGATTTTTGGTTCATCGAGTCCGAATACGACGACGTGTTGTGAAGATTTCGTTTAGTTAAGGACGGTGCCGAACCGTCGGAAAAACGCGATGGTGAACCGAAAGACGTTCCCGGTCGACTTATTGACGATTCGATGCTCGAGTTTGGTTTTGCAGACATTTTACGATTTCTCGAAGATGGAAATATTCGTTTGAAAAATCGTAGGGGTTTCTTTTTCCACGAATTATTGTTGTCGTTCGGACTGTAAAATGCATTTTTTTATTTTAAATGAATTTGTGATTGGAAATATTACGTTTCTTTGAGAGACGATTTTGCCGTCGAGATCGAAGACTCCGACACGTGCTCGCTGTCTCTCTTCGATTGTTGACCGGTTAGAATTTTTTCGAATTCGTAGAAAGATTTAATGGCCAATCCAGATCCAACGTGCAAAAGAGTTCTCATCGATTTCATTTGGAAAAAATCTGAAAATCAAGAAAAAAAAAGTGAATTTATTAAATCGGACGTCGGAGGCGCTGTTTTAAACAAAAATGGCGCCGAAATTGAGGAGATAGTGGCATCCGACAATTAACGGTACGTTTATTTAATGGTAAAATTACCAGTTTTGGGTGGTGGGGAGATATTGTTTTCGTCACTGGATGGTAAGACGGGCCAATGTCTTATGATGTGATTGTGCGATAGATCTTCGAATTCGAAGAAATTAATATTAATTTTTTCCGATAAAATATGTCCGATTCTTCGAATTCTTTCTTCGTCCGTCGATAACCGACTCAATGACACTGCTGGCATTTTAGATCTGACGAAAAATGAACAAACATTTTAATTCCCATTCAAACAAACTACGAAACTTACGCTTGTATCACCAATTGGTAATAAGATTTATCGGCAGGAGATTTACTGATTTCGTAAATCCTTAAATAAATATTGTGAATCGGTTGCGTGTATAAAATCGTCTTATACCAAATAATCATATATTCTTCGTCTTCGTGATCAATAATCAATGTTTTTTTAGTCCACAATGCCAACGATGTAATACCCGACACAATAACTATTAAATGAATTGTTATATCGTTAAATCGAGTGCTGGTATAAGTGGTGATGATCGCTGTAATGGCAGCAATAATGAAAACGATGAGAACTGTAAAAAACCTTAAGTAATAAAATATAAAATTAACCTTAAGACAAACTTAAAATTCATCATTTTATTACCATCTATCTCTCACTTTAATAGTAAATTGGTCGATTTTGTCTTGACTAAACGGATAAAATTCATTAATTTCCCATTTTTCGTCAAAGTAGAGATCGGGATGTTTCAAATGCCAATGTAAGATGTTTCGAATTCGATTGGTGAATATTTTAATTTTTCTAATTACGTATGAATTTTTTATAATAGTGCAAAATTTATCGAAGTATACAATTAAGTAAAATATAATTAAAGTCGGTAAAGCTATTTTCTTCCTGTTTTTGTGCTTGCCTAAGCGAGTCGTCATTTTGAATTCACATTTGAACAATGCATTGTTTAAAAGCAAAATCTTTTATTAACAAAATAATTATTACAAAGTGTGATAATTGACACCCGCTTTTGGTATTTTTGGCGTTTCGTTTAACCACTCTGGTCTCGGTTTAAGGTTAAATAAACTCTTGAGTTTTATATCGAAATCGACTGGCCTCGATGACGTTTTAGACGGCATCAAAGTCATGTTTCTAATAACAAATTGTAACAACTCGCAATTCTGTTCGTATTCGTTTAATTTTTCTAGATATTTATTCCTTGTGTAAGCCGAATTTTTGGGATTGTGGGCTGAAATCAAATAAAATGAATGTGATATGCGCAAGACCATTAAATTAAATTTAAAAAAAAAACCTTTTAAATGATAGGCAATAAACAAAGCTGCTGATCTGGAAATATCCAAAAATGGATATTTTGGTTTTTTTGTTGCCACTGCCATCAACGTGTTCAAAAGATCCTCAACTACAGTTTGTTCCAGATAGCCTATGATGGGTAAACCCAAAATATTCATCAATTGTAAATCTCCCGGTACTTTAGCCGGTAATTTCAAATGAACAAAGTGATCGGGTTTTCTGTACAACCAAAATTTAAAATATAAAAAAAAAAAATTAACGAGTGAAATAAGTTTTACCTCATGAATGTTTTTCTATTTTCTTCAGATGCCATGAAATACACTTTGGAATTGTAAGAAGCGCCGAATTTTGGATTGCCTTTCGTGAGAGATTCGTATCTACAAACAAATTAAAACTAACCAAAAAAATTTTTTTGTTTATTTCACTCACGTTTTTAAGCCTTGAAGGTAAGTAACAGGGCAAAATCCTCCAAATTCAATTTGAGATTTTGAAAATCTTAAGCATTTTTCTAGGGATACGAGTTCGGGCTCTTCGTTCACTTTCGGCGGCAGACGAATGGCTCGAGGAGGCAAAAACACCTCGGGATTACTCAAAAACATTTTCAAATGCTCATCGTTGCACATTGTATAGTATTTACCCTAGAAACGTAAGTGAAATTTGCAAAATTTATTAGGTTTTGAAATGCTGTTGGAGACCTTAAACTATATACACTTACTCATTCGCGTTATTTATTAAACCGTCTACTTACGTTGTATTCGGCAGTGAATTTGTTATCTTTTATATTGGAACAGTCTATCAGTTCACCGTCGATTGCCAAACTGACTGGGCAGAAAAATCGAAAAATGCCCAGTCCGGCTCGAAATTCTTCGGGTGTTAAATTCATGTTCTCTAACTCCGCAGCATCTCCTAGAAATTTTCTATTTAACATAGAATTCTCGGAATTGCGAGTGTAACTTATTTCTACCTTTCTGTATAGAAACAATATAATTTTGAATACTTTTTGCACACTCCAAGAACTTAGCCGATGCGTTAGTCCATAACCACCATTGAGATCTGCGAGCATCGAGACTAATCCAGTTATGATGTGCAGGCTCATAATATTCTTTAAGTTGACTTAACTCAAAAAAACTCATTTCATACTGGTGTTTAAACAATTCTCTCGATTGTTTCAAAATACTATATTTTAAACGGAAATATTTTAAAATTATATTATTACTATTTTAGGAAAAACTTACGATTTATCCAGTTGCAATTCGTGTCTATTGAGCCTTTTTAAAGTCTCATTGTAAGGAAGATTGAGTTCGAATATACAAAAGGGAATAATATTTCTTTCAGTTAAATATTCGGCTAATTCTAAACTGTTTGGTATTTCGTCCAATAAAACTCTGGGAAAATGTAATATTGTAGAGTTGAAAGTTCACATTAAAGAACTGTAATACCCTTGTTGTTGACAAACAGGATGCGTCATAACTTCATCAACAGCAGCAGCTACTAATTCGTTGCTAACAACTTCGCCTTTTTCTAAACATTCTTTTATGAAATCGCTGAGTTTGCTGTATGATAACCTTTCTATAACATAACTGAGTATTTGTTTCGTAGTTAATCTTATTAGATGATATTCGTTGACAAATCTATTGATTACTGCGATGGTAATAGAAAAATATTTTAGTAAGTGACATTTGACACTTTACTGGTCTTACAAGTCGATTTGCCTGAAAAAGGAGTTCCAACAATCGCCAGATTTAGTGGTACGATGGGTGGTGGCATTGGTTGGCAAATGTATTTCATTGGTTCGAGCATGAACTTCTCTCTGGCAGATTTCGATGATAAGTAGTAAATGTGATGTCTATGGAAAACTGGATATGGCTCGTCTTCTTTGAAACTGACATTGGGTATAATTTCACCTTCGTATAACTGTAAAATCGTGATAATAACAATTGTATTATTGTTATTGCAGTTGATAAAATAGGGACTTAGCAAAAACTTGGTACCAAGTTACGAACTAACTAACTTTTGAGAAAACTTGGTTGCTTTATTGTTGTAATTATGTAAAGTTTAAATTTAAACAATGAAGTCTTCAAAAACTTGGTATCAAGTTTTCTCTAATTCCCTAATATGTGAAAACAATTATTCAAAAATACCTTGACAGGGCACCAAAATCCAAAGTTTGATTTTGATTTGTAACCGCTATGAATTAATTTTTCAGCAAGATTGAGTGTAATGGGATATACTTTTTCCAATAAATTATCCCTTCTTTCGACGAAGCGAGTAATGGCATTTCTCAGATCCCTCGACCCTTTCACGGCATCTTTTCTACTGTCGACAGTCGAACAGTAAATACGAGCTTCTTGAAACATTTCCTTGATTAGATTGCTCATTTCCTCGTATTGCTGTAACATTCCCAATAGATAGGTAGTATATTTGGCTTCAGCCATTTCTGGTGTTTCTTCGTCTTCTTCGACCTCTTCCTCGATTTCCTAATTCATTTAAAGATTTAACTACAAGAAAATTAAGATTTGCTGAATTTCAAACCGGAAATTCTTCGGCTAAGATTTCGTCAATGTTTATTTCAGTTTCGTGATCTTCGGGTTCTTCGTCTTCTGATTCGTCTTGGTTTTCCAAATTCTCGTATTCAGCTTTTCTTTTCTCGATTTCTTCTTCCAGCATTACCCGCCTTTTAGCGATTTCTTGATCCTGTAATTTCCCTAGTTATTTTCACGGCTGGGTGCTTGTGTTGTTTTCTTACTCTTAATTCTTTTTCAATGCGTTTTTCTTGTTCTTTTTTCATTTTCTTCGCCGATTTGCGTTCGGCCCATATTTCCATACAACCTGAACGGAGCTTTTGTATTACGTCGATGTCACTTACGATAAAAAAAATCACAGTATCAGGCAGAAGCCCGTGATTTAAGAGGAATTCGGTTTCCTCTACGTTGTTTGGAAACCCGTCTAAAACAAATCCAGTCGAACTAAAAACAATAGGTAAAAATTAATGGATTAATTCGGTATTTGAGTTTCGTTAGTACCTGTAAGGCTCTTGATACCACCAGGCAGACACCAGTTGTTCTAAACTCGATTCGTGTATCGGAGTTCCATTTTGCAAATAATCTTTGTAATTTCTTTCCTCTTCAGTCAAAACGTCCATAGAAAACGATGCATCTTCGAATATTTCGTGACTTTCCTCGAAGCTTTCGTCGGCATTGGATCTTTTCATTTTTTTTGTTTTTTCTTCAGAATTCTCTAACTCGGACCAAGTCACTGATAATTGCGAATCCCTCGAATCTAAATCTAATGACGTTCTAATACTCCTGAAAAAGAAAATTTCATTTTTAGTTCTTTCAAATCGTTGCAAAAATAAGTTACAAACTCTAATTTGCTTTCGTTTTTCATTAATTCTTCTTCTTCGTCAATTTGTTCTTGGTCTATTTGATATGGAAAACCGAGTTTGCGCTCGAGTTTGGATACGAGCAATTCCTGAAGTCGCTCTCGAAAATTTATATGATAAATATTTAAACTCGATGCAAGTAACCGAGCTTGTTCCGTTCTTTGGGACCCGAATGGTCCGACGAGACAAATTCTCAACGGTGGAAGCTGGAATAACAAATTTCGCAATTTTTTTTTTTCAAAAATGGTTACGTCATTTATACTGTCAACGGTTTTTTATCCGCGACGTAATCTAACGGTCTTCTCACGAATGATTCCATCGCGTTTTCAGATGAAAACCAATATGTTTTTTCTTTATATTTCAACTCGAAATCCCCTTTTCCTGGATACAAAACTTGATTTTCTTTCAATGCAACTGGGCAACATACATCAGAATCACCAAGCTGCAATAAATTCATAAATGCATCTTCCCCATCCTTTAAAAATTTAAATAATTTTATAACAAAAAAATTTGTAAATTTTTCAATTCACTTGCCCTTATATCGACAACAACATCTACATTTTGCAGCACATCAGCTTCGTGTTGTTCTTTATCGAGATCACCCACAATTTTACCCTTGTAATGAAATTCGGCTGAAAAATAATTTTCATTCTAACACAACACCTTACGGTGATATATTGTTAAAGGCACCTTCGAGAGTGCTCACTACTTCCATGGCTACGTCATCGGGCGTCTTGTGGATTCTGGGCACTGTTGCGGCGATATCGTGTACGGCGATCAGTTCCGAGCGCGTGGCTTGTGATTGGACGTCGGACATTGCGTGAAATTGTTGGCTGCTGTTGAATCTGCTCATGTTGACCGTGGCGTATTCCTCGGGAGTCGTACCGTAAGAATCACCGGTGTAAGTGTAGCTCTTCAAATTAGTAATTTGGATGGGAATAATCGTTATTGTGCCATCGCTCGGTAAAAAATTTGGTAACGAATCGAAAAACGTATCCATTTGGCTCAAGGTTCCTTTGAGTTTGATGAGTGCAATTTCGGATTCGGTCATTTGCGGTTTGGCCTCGATTTGCTCTTCTTCCACTTTGATGGTGGATGCATGACTTTCGGATTCTTCCTCTTCTTCTATAATTGTTTTCTAGATTTTTCAAAAATATTTTCATTGCAGTTTTTGTAAACTGTATCGTATGTAAGGCAGTACCTGTAATTCTTCTTCCATTAACCGATCAAAATCAGGCGCACTTTCGCTAGACGTTTCTTCCGATTGTTCTTGAATTTCAAATGCGGGTGAAGGGTGAGAACCTTCTCGAGAATTCGAAATATTTCAACCTAATAATAAATAACGACTAATCGAACTCACCTTCCGTTATTATTGTTCGTTTCCTAAATTTCGTTTTCACATATCTCCTCGATACAATTTTATAATCCTCGGTTGGATCTTTAAGTATGACTACGCAGACTGGTACAACTCCCATCTTAATGGCGGTTTCGAATAATCTTTGGTCGGCGGGGAAATTATCGATGACCCAACCTCCATCTCTAACATTGAGATG
>JAQFZU010000442.1:0-26554 GCA_034696185.1 Henia vesuviana | reverse complement strand
GAAAAATGCTGATTTAACGTGCAAAAATAACGTAGAAGACGATTCGTTACCTGGTAAAAATCAAATTAATTAAAAAATAATTTTTTTTCAACACACTTGAATTTAAAAAAATTAATTTCAGACGTTCTAACACTACCAAAAGACCGTTTACGACTTCCACCGCCATCGCAAACCGAATGCAAAAATCAACGTAACATCGACTTAACCAAATTCACCAGCACTTGGTTATCAGTATCGGCCAAAGGCATCGAGTACGTCATCATTTAACAACATAAAAAATTAATTAAAAACTAAAATAAAAATCTCAAATTCCAGCATCGAAGACTATTTAATCCCAGCATCACCGGACGACGAACTGCAAGAACCGAGATGCAATTCGGCCGTCCCAACCAGCGCGCACACCCTGGACCATCTATCGGGTGTAAAAAACCGCCATTTACTAACCTACGACGCAGAACTCGTACTAAAAACGGCTCTTCAACAAACAACATCCGACCCGCAATCGATGAAAACAATGGCCACTCGCATCACAAAAACCCTCGCTCAAAACACAACTTCGTGGGTCGCGTCGAGTTTAGCCGCCCTCTATTGGCGAGTCGTGGGCAATGCAAGTGCAGCCATAGACTGTTTACGTCATTCGTTGCATTGGGTTCCGCGAAGATTCAAAGACGTTCCTTTAATAAGTCTAGCAAACGTCTTACATCGCGCTAAATTATTCAACGACGCATTAATAGTCGCTTCGTGGGCACTCGACCTTTCCCCACATTTGGTCGTCATCCATTTTACACTGGCGAATATTTTCGCGGCGAAAGTAAATGGAAAAAACACAAAAAAATTTAAATTTTTTATTTTTTTAACTAATTTTTGTCTATTTCTTTTTAGGGCGATTTGCATCGAGCGCAAGCATTTTACGAATCGACTTTGGCATTGCAATCGACGTTCGATCCGGCTAAATCGAGGTTAAGATCGATCCAATGCACCCTTATGTCACGTGATGACGTATCTTGATGCATTTATTGTATATTGAAGTGTTTTCAATAAAAACATTTTTTTTTTTTTCTTATTTTTTTGTTTTTTTTACACGCCCATAAGCGACCACTTGTTTTTCTCAGGCATCCATTAGTCAAATGAATCGGTAAAAACAATACATCGATTTGAGGGAGAGAGAAATGGATTTTTTTATTTATTTATTTTATTTATGTTTTTTTATGCGATTTGAATATAAAAATAAGCGCCATCTGACGGTGGATGTTCAAAGTGAGTTTTGACTGCGCAAGGACGTCGCGTGCCGGTTCGAAGGAGGTCTGCGATCATTCGTTGCACCACTTTTGACTCATCGAGCTCGTTCCAGGGGTTTCGTTTACTTTTAACGCATTTCATTTTTCGCTGTTGATGCGGGTGAGTTTTCTTGCTTCGGCCGATGCTTGCATTACCGGCCGCGAGCTTAATCACGTGCGGGGATCCGCAGTCGGTGGCGATCGTTTTTTTTTTTTATATTTTTTTAAAAATTTTCTTTTCGAGGCTTTTAAATCTTCTATTTATAGATCGAATTCATCTCAATGCCCTTATTCTAATTTATTTTAAGCTTTTAAGGTTTAAAAAAATTTTTTTTCTTTTGATTTTAATTTTGACGATTTTTGAGATTTTCTTAAAAATTTTTTAATTTATGCAAAATTTTATGCAAATTTTTTTAAACTTATTTTAACTTATTTAATCATTTAATCAAAATGGATTTTTAATTTTTTTACTATTTTTAAACCAAAATTTAAAAAAAATTATTTTAAAAACTAAAATATTTTTTTAAATATAATTTAAATATAATTTAAATATTTAAAAAATATAAAAAATTGTATTTATTTCTAATATTATTAACTTTTAACATGATCTTTTTCTTCGACCAGGAAATAGAGTAAAAAAAAAACACGCATCACGTGACAAACGAAGAATCGTCATGACAACGGTCGCCTCCCTCGCAGGAATACATTTGATTCGCACACACAGCACAGATGCACTTCTCATTTAATCATCTTAATTACAATCGTTTCGTGTCTTCTAATTCCCACCCACATACAAAAATCACCGTTGCATCCACAGGTGAGTCGCTGCTCGCATAACACGCACAACTAAAAAACTTATTCAACTTATTTCACCAAAAATGACGTCATACGTGAATTTACAACAGCTGCTGGACACTGCACAAGATGAGAAATGCAAATTCTCTTGTGCGTGTGACAGCGGCTATTGTCGATCACTTAAAAATCAACAAAAATCAAAATTGAAAAATGTAAAAATTTAATACAAAAAAATTATTTCTATCAAATTATGGACGGTTTTTAACACGAGATTCGTTTTTTAAAAATTATTTACATTTTTTTTTTTTTTTAAAAAGAAAAATAAATGATTATCGAGATTAATAACACGAGCCATTTTGATGTGATTAATGTGGTTGTTCGGTTGCATCTGTCGTCCAGTTCGCAGAAGCAATAAGTGACTTTGTCGAAATATTCACTGAAAAGATTGAAAATTAAATTAATTTCATTTAAAATAATTTTTTTTCAAATTTGGAAAAAGGAAATTTTTTTTTCTGATGCGGAAATTGGCATTTGGAAAAGAAAAAAAAACGCCTTTTTCTATCGATTTGAATTGGAAAAAGAGAAAATCTATCGCAATAAAATCTATAACGAAAATTAATTTTTCCAACTTGGAAAAATTGGAAAAATCGATTTATTTCATTTAAAAAAAATGTTTAAAATAAACGAAAAAATTATTTTCCGATTTTTTAAAAATTAAAAAAATTTTTTTAAAAGCCGAAATTTAAATTAAATAAAAATATAATAAACAAAATATAATTTTAAGGTCTTTTTAGTTTAAATTATATCGAAAATCGATTTTTGCGTATCGAAATTAAAATCGATTTTTCCATTTTTCGTCTTTTCGTTGATTTAAATTGAATTTTCGATTTTCTGCTTCAAAATACCGTTTCACATCCAATTGTTTGATATCGTTGAATACGTAATTGCCCAATTTAACGTCTTTTGCTGCCGGACGACAACCTTCGTATCGATCGCTCGGAATATCGCGTCGAATTCCTTCCAAATTCGACAAACATTCGCGAGTGACTAAAGTATCGGCTACGAAAATAAAAAAATTCATTAAAATCACATTTGAAAAGTTAATTAAAATAAAATATTAACAAAACCTCCTTTCCTTTCGATTATTTTAACGCATTTATCGTCGTCTCTCGGACACGTCCATTGCCAATGCCATCGCCAATCGAAATCGAATTCACCGCAGCCGGGCTGAGTGGATACGCATCGGTAACACCAAATCCCGCCCCAGTCGGGACACACTAAACAACATTAATTAATCGCATTAACTTCCTAAACAATTTTAAAATACTTTTTCTTACCTATTAAACCGAAATTGGTTAAAAATACAAGTAAACTTAACAAGTGGTCTATTGACCAACGCCTTGATGACGCCATTTTTTACCTTTATTTAAAAACTTCGCCTTCTTTCCACCAGAGGGTACCAAAACCGACGATTTCACGGATGATAGCGCCAACTAGTGGTAATTTATTGTATTTTAGTTCCCCGAGTCGTAAAAACGTTAATCGTTCGAGGAGTGTTTGCTTTGTTTATTGTAAATATTACGAAATGAATAATAACGAAACGGTTGGTTATGGAAATCGGCACGCGGTGGCGCCGCGCGCGATTATTTTGAGATATTTTTAAAAGCAGTTGGAATATAAATGAAATTTGGAAAAACGATGGAAATCGTTCAAACATCATTTATCTTTAATACCATTCATCATTTATGGATAAAAATTTAATTTTAAGTAAAAAGTGAGTGAAAAACGTGATTTGTTTACAAACGTATTATCGAAACCCCGAGCGCCCTCTCGTGTCAAAATTCAAATTTGGTAAAAAAATTATTTAATAACAAATTTTTATTAACAAATCGATCAAAACTCTTCCTACAGTGTTTTTTCTCAATAAATAACTAACAAAAAAAAAAACGATCGACTACGATAAAATCTCGGCAATCGGAGGCCGCCAACGAACGACGTAACCGACGACGGTCGCCAAAACCGTGACCAAAGGGTTAGTGACCATCGACCCACCATCCACAGCACTACAATCGTCCACGAAACGACAAAAACAATACTCGACTTCATCGAAAAGACTCGAACTAAAATATTTTAATAAAATTAATAAAAAAAAATCAAATGACGTCATCTAATAACGACTCACTCGTTATTAATGGATGTTTTGGCCGGTCGACATCCGGGTCTTCGTCTATACGGAATATCCGTACGATAATCGTCGATTATAGACAAACAACCCATCGTATATAAAACAAAATCTTAAAAAAATTAATTAAAAAAATTATTAAAATTAAAAATATGAAAAAAAACCGACCGGTTCGAGTCTGTCTAATAATAACGCATAAATCGTCGTCATCCGGGCAATCGATAGTTTGCGTGTCCCAATCGCACGATGGTATTGTATCGGTACAATTGTAACAGCGAATTACGCAAGAAACGAATGGAATTCGATGGATAAAAATGAGAAACACGAGGTAAAAGGACAACATAACGAAAAGAAAAATACATTAAAAAAGTTGGGAAACTCGTAATCGTTAAAACGAGTTTGAGTGACGTCATCGGTCGTATTTTTGTTTTAATGCGATTCGCTTCGTTCGGGGCGAAATGAAATATTTTTAAAAAGAAATTTTTTTCTTTTAAGTATTAAAATGTAATTTAAATTCGTCGTTTTTATTAATTTCGAATTTTATTTTAATAAAAATTTTTTTTTTAGGTTTAAAGACGAGAATTTAAAGTTGGATTAGAGTGAATTATGGGAAAAGGCAACTGTCAACAGTTTGAAAGACATTAAGTGTGTTGACCGCCACCAGATGACGTAATCAATGGGTTAACCGAAGAAATTGATGGTTGTGCGAAGGTGAAATAAATACTCGTGTTTTTCCCTTAGACTCGTTGAATGGTCTCATTTGTATCGAAGGGAATGTTAATTAAACAAAACTTCGAATTGGCCATTTTTTTTTTTTTTTTTTTTTAATTTAAGGGATGTTTAATGGTGAGGATAAATGAATAAAATGTAAATTAAAAGTTAGAAATAGTTTAATATGTTGAAAGTGCGTGAAAAATTTGATTTAATTCAAATAAGTGAATTTAAAAAAAAAAAATTACGAATGAAGGATTATGGGTAAGTGAATGTTTACGCATGCGCAGTCGATCGAGTCGTGCTTTGGCCGCTTATAAAAATGACGCGCTCGGTTGTCGCTCGTCTCTAAATCCTTCGTTTCGCTTCCTCAACCGACATCAGGTAAAATTTAAATTTACTTTTTGAACTTTAAAACATAATATGAAGTTGGTTTTTAATAGATATTTTAATTTATTCAAAATTAAGTAAGAAAACAAAAATTAATTTTTAAAAATTAAAAACGAATTTTCGTTTCGGGCCATTTTTCAAATTTCGCCGTTGGAAACAAAAAAAAACGGTTAAAAATTAATTTTAAAATATCGATTTAAGAAATGTTTATAAATTGTTTAAAATAGTTTCCATAACGACTGAAATTTGAATTATTTTTAAAAAAAAAATTCAAAAAAAAATTCAAAAAAATTCAAAAAATTTTAAAAAAATTCAAAAAAGTTCAAAAACGGAATTTTCGTATTAATTAATAATTTTATTGCTAAAAAACAATAAAAATTTAAAATATTTAGTTCACAATAAACCGCACGATGTTACCCTGTCGCTGGTCCGTCATCGTTTTGGTCGTATTCGCCGGTCTCGTCTTATTCGCAACGGCCGAAGAAGATCACGATTGGGCCGATTTAAAAACCGATTTGAGCAAACGTAATTGGGATCAACTTCAAGGAGTTTGGGGTAAACGAGCCCCAGCATCGAACCAAGTCTGGGGCAAACGAGGAGGCAGCAACTGGGACAAGTTGAAAGGATCGTGGGGAAAACGCGATTGGAACAAACTGCAAAACGCATGGGGAAAAAGAGATTCGTCCGATTGGAATAAATTGCAAGGATTGTGGGGAAAACGAGCTGCGTGGAACTCTTATTCACAAGGTTAGTACAATTTCCAAACTTATAAACCAATTAATTAACAAATTCAGACATTTTAACAAATAATTCTCAATTCGGCACGAATGGCGGGTTAAATCACCTTTTCCCTTTACCTTCGTTAACGTTATGGGGATTTTTGGGACTAATTTTTTATTTTAATTTTTATTAAATAAAAAAATCGAATTAAACATGAATTAATAAGAATAAAATAATCGTTGAACGATTTAATAAAAATCAGATAATAAAAAAAAACACCAATAATCGATTAAACACGTCCCGATAGTCTTTTAAGTGTTTATTTACACACTTTTAGTCGTCATAACAACGTGTTAAAGACAATTATAAAAAAATTGAAAAAAGATTTTTTTTCATTTCTTTTTATTTCGTTTCTTAGTAACATTCGAATGACAAAACATTTTTTTTTTATATAAAATCCATTTTAATATTTTTTTATATTAAATTACGTATTTTAATCAAATGTAAATAAATCGAGTTATTTTAAGCCAAAGTTTCGTATTTCCAATCGTTTTGAAATGAATCTTGGGAATCGCGAAAAGGCGATTCGATGTGATTGACGTTAATTGTAAGTAACTTGTTTTGGCCGTCAGGGGGCGCAAACTTATATAAAAAAAATGTTTTTGATTAAATTTTAAGCCGAGACGAACACTGTCGTAATGTATTTTGCATAAAAGGTGTTTGTGTCGTCGTTCGATTCAATTTGCTTCATTCGATGAGAAATTTTTGTCGAAAAATAAAAATTTTTTTTTTCTCGAAAATAATTTTTTTTTTACTCGAAATGTCATCGTCTATTGTCGAATGGTGGAAAAATTCGACGAGTGTTTGCGCGCGGTCTCGCGAGAGGACGAGACCGCGAGTAACTTAAGTTTTTGGTTCGCACCTGTTGAGTTTTCATCATCTCGATCGGGTATTCGTAGTCACGTTTTCAATCTTAATAGTGACTATTGCGATTTAATTTTTGTTATAAAGTAAACAACGAAGGGTTAATTCGACGTTTTATTTCGTTTTATGATATTTTTTACAATTAAATTTAAAGGCTTATCGAGATTCACTGTGTAAATGTTGTGATGTAAATGCGACTGTCGATCGAACTGAGCGCTGCATCGAATCACCCGAGAAACTGTAGACGACGGTCGGAGCAAAACGACTCGTGCAGAACGGATAACGCGTCAAAGTCTAGTTTAGGGGCACGCGATAACGCATAAAAAGTCATCTTCTATTGAATTAATTGTGCGTTTCGGCATGCGTCGCACGTGAACAAACTTTTAGTTATAAAGCTTGTTTCACGCGAGCCTCTTGCGACGCGATTTTCTTTCTTTTTTGCGTCCCAACGCGATATCGCCGATTCACTATCGCTGATTCGCACGATCGATTTTTGAACAGTTTGGGCGCAGAATCACGCGACTTAAATGTTGGAATTTCATCGCGCGATTTTTTCATCGCAGCCAATCGTGTGCTGTTGCTGCCTGATATTATTCGTGATATCATCAGCCATCAGAATCCTGCAGCCACTCACAGCCTACTTGCAGATCGCATCGCATGTTTTTCATGTGAAACAGGCTTAATACACAAACACTGCTTTAAATTTTTTTAACTTTATTGCATTTAAGCATACATTTTTGATGATAAGCTGCCATATTGAAGTTGATGTATTAATGGTGTATACATGTATACTGGTTTGCTCGATGCGTTTAAAGCAAAAAGGGGCAAACACAGTGTTCGTGGGATCCGTGTGAGCGATAATGCGATAAAGCGGCGCGTGCATGTAAACTAGGCTTAAGGCTGTTTCGCACGCAGTTTGCGACGCAAAAATCACTCAAACGCACAAAAAAAAATCGCATCGCGAACTGTTCTCGGATGTCCTCTGTTGCTGCGAATTTGCAATCCCTTCCGTCGCGCAAATTCGCCACCAACGCTCGACGCGATACGAACGAGCGTCGGTCGAGCATCCTACGGCATCGCGGATCAACGATCGCATCGCCATTGCCACGGCCGTTTTTAACGGCCTCGACCCGTATCGCCTCGTCGAGCATAAGGTTTCGCGAAGACCGAAAAGCGTATTTGTCTTTACGCACTTAGGACGTAATTTCTCAAGTTTGTTATTCACAAGTCGGTCGTCGTACGGCCACGCGACATCCGTTGCGATTAGTCCGTCGTTTGTGGCCACGTGGCAAAAACATTGTCTCGACGTGACTCTGGAAACCGCAACGATTTAAACTAACTAATGCACAAATCGATTGTTTCGAATATCAATCACGTTCCGGTCGGCTCGACACGATCGCCGTCGTTTCAAAACTTAAAGGTCGAGAGGTGCCGAATACGTAATGGGACCGTAGAAACAATCGCTTAAAGTCGTTTGGGTTGGCGATGCGAAGCAAAATTTACATTCGATTTTGTACTTCGTAAAGAAATGGATGCCACCGCAGTTATTAGTAATTCGCCGCTCGTTATTGGAAATGTGATTATTACATTCGAATACAATTACTATGTTTATATTATAGTAATTATACGAGCTTGCGAATTGGCAATTCCGCCATTGTTTAGTCAATGCAAGAATGGCCGTTTTGGCCATTTACGCAATAAAAACAATTTTTTTTATCTTAAATCGGCCCAAAAACGAATTTTAGTGCTCGTGACGACGTTAACATAAACAAGTTTGCTTAAACGTCGTGTCCGCGCGCTCTCCGTCGGGCTTTTAATCGCCCTCTAAACCACTCGACACGCGATCCAGTACCACGTGGCGGGGACCGATGCCGCACTTTGAGCCCGCTCGGCCTTTCGGAGCTCTTCACGTCCCAGCAAAGTGGAATTCCACAAGTTATGCGACTTTTACGATCCCGTTTTTTCCGAGAATCCAAAAATGAAAATTCTTTCGACTTCTAATCCTCGGTTAACGTAAGCCTTTACTGCTCATTGCGACCTTAAGCAACATACCACCACCACCACCACTCCATTCCGTACCTTTAATTTCGTTAACCGCAACGATCGCGTCCAGCTGTTTCAGTTGTCAGTTCGATTCGATCCGCAAATATCTCGATTTATTAATTAAAATTTTTAATTACCAAATCATTTTTTTTTTATTTTTTATTTTTTTTTATTATTTGCAAAAAAAAAAATCTTTTGTCAAATACGTGCCTTTTGTCGAGTTCCGACACGCGTCGTCCATTAATCCCTGCTGATATTGTCCATTTGCCTCTTTTGTCCACTGGCTATTTTTCTTGTTCTAATTGCTTTTTTTTTACACTCTTTTTCGCCCGCCATTTCTTTGTTTCGAGGTAGGCCTAATGTCGAAATTAGCGATAAATCCTTGAATGACGAGAGGTCAAGAGCGAGTCGTAATTAGACAACAACAGATGGTTTTTTTAAACAAATAATTTTTTATCTCAGCCTCAAACGAGTGACGTCATTTTAGTGGTCGACGAGTGGATTAAATGTCAGTTATTAACCACCTTAATTAGTAATAAAAAGACGTCATTTTATCATATTTAACGCTATTAAACGACAAATAGTGACGTGTATTACAAAACTTGCATACAACGCAAGCAGATGGCGCGGTCACAAATAAAACGTATCAAATAATGATTTTGTAATAGAAAAAATGACAAATTGAAAATTTACACACAAATTAAACAAAATCGCGTGGGATTAAATAGCAAACAAAATATCCAAGTAGCTTCGACATGGATTTTATTAGCAGTAATTGGATTTCACAGGTAGCCAAATATTTAAGTCAAACACGGGCGATTAATTAATAAATAGTAAATACACAACAGAGTGCAAAGTAAATATTTGTCATTGTTTTAAATCGATTTAAAAATCAACATTTTGACAAACAAAAAAAAAAAGTCCGTAATCGAATTTTAATAAAAACTAAAATCACATTTGATTAACCCATCGTTTGACACTTAAATTGACTTTTAATCCACATTTTAAACGACAAATTAAAAAAGTGTTTTGTCACTTTTAAAACTCACATCAAAACTCATTAACCTCAAAAACACAACAAAACAACACAAAACTATGGCTTAAAATATCTAAAATTAACAAAATCCTACCTTTTAATTAAAACAAAAATTAATTCAACGAAACGACCGTTAAACGCCATTTTATATTAACAAAATAAATATTTTTCTATTTCACCCACTTCGAGGTTAAATCCACTTACGTAACGGATATTTTACGACATCTTAACGTTAAAAAAGCCGAGAAAACGAATTTTGTATAGAAATTTTTAAAATTAAAAAAAATCACTTTTCGATTGTGTCGCCATTATGATTTATTCGTTTTAATGGCGCATTCGAATCACGTTTTAAATAATCGAAATGGCCGCAATTAATATTAACGATCTTTGTTAATTATTTCGAAACAATTCATTTCAAGTGATAAATTATTTATTTTTTTATTTTACAGATGAAGACGAATCTTTAAATTGAAGATATTAAAATATTTAAATTTCCAAAAAAAAAATTTAAAAAAAAAAAATGTTTTTTTTTTCTTTTTTTTTTTTTTTCTTATTATTTCATTTTACTTATTTTTTGTGAATAAATCAGTTTCGAGTCTTTAGAGAAGAGTTTTTTGTGATTAAATCAATTTTCTTCGCACACCTTAATAATAGAGGGATCTGCTGCCTGATCCCGAGAGTATTGTATACGAGTCGACCCGTAACCATAGCAACCGAAATACATCAAATCCATCATAGACATACAATTTCAACGTCGACTGAGCTTCGCGCACTCTTTATGTTACGGCCAATGACGTCATCGGTCCGTTCGTAATGGTAAACCGTGTCACGCTCGACTCGACGGAAATTTGATTTTAGTATTTTATCAATGTTTTTAAAAGATCTCGTGTCGTTACCGTGACGACGAGACAATATAATGAGTTTAATAAAAGGAGAAAAGAAATTATTTTATTTAACGAAGAGTTCGTTAATTCCCACCTGTTTCATTTGAAATGCTATTTCGAAGAGGTAATCGTAGCATTCGCACCTAATGACGTTAAGGTTCGTTTTAGTCGTTTGTTCCAATTATTTAAATTTTTTTTTAAATATAATTACATCGTTTTTGCCTTTTCCCACGTCTCGCCCCACACGTAAACGCCGTGACGTCTGACTAAAACGGCGCAAGTTGCCGGATACTTTTTCATCGTTTCGGCCATTTCGTCCTGTTTTTTAATAAATAGTTGACTATTAATGCCAATAGATGGCGCCACTGCGTTTTCAAAACCCCGTTATAACCAACTCGTGTTAAATGTGCGGGTGAGTTCGTTTTAACGGGGTTTGATTTGGAATCGATCGAATTTAAACCTTTAAATCTTCTTCCCAACAAGTATTTTCGATTATGGGGACGATAAGTTCTTCGTCGTATCGATAATATCTGTTTTCTTCGCTGTTTTTAATCCCTTTGATCATTTCTTGGTGACTGATGCGGAATTCGTTACCGGACGATAAAAGGGTCGCCATCACCGCCGCTTTCGAGTGAGTGTGAATTACGGCACCGGCGCCTGTACAAATAATCGTATTTTAGCCTTTGTCCAAGGTTTTAATGGGTTTTTTTTGGGTTTTTTACCTCTCATGACGTACGCGTTCATGAATAATGGCGTGCATTGACTTTTCTTTAATTTCTTGTTCTCGGGTGGAAGACTTATGTCGTTTCCTTTTATGTCTTGGACGAATAAATCGTCGGGTTTTATTCTCTCTTTTTGCACTCCCGACGGTGCTATGTAAATTTCGTTTCTTTTGAATAATTTAAAAAAAAAAATTTAAATTAATTTCCATTTGGCCGCAACAGATGGCGCCACTTCACTTATCGAGGGTTACCCGTGTTTAATGCTTATGCCACCGCCCGTACCCGTCACCCAACCCAAAGCGTAAAATTGACGGCACAGTTCTGGGATTAAATTCCTCGGATGATCCTATAAGAGGTAAGTGGGATTTAAAATCGTTTGGATTTTGGGTTAAACGGATTAAATTCTCTCACCGAACGGTACTCCATTGTGAATCGGGAAAAATCGGTTGAATACTCAATGCGCATGCGCGGATCGATAAGTAGAATAAAAAGCGCCATCGCGTGGGGAATAAACGAAACGAATGAAAAATTTGACAAAATAAAATTTTATCAACAAAATTTACAAAGAAAAATGAAAACGATATACAGAAAACCAGATGTGCTTACAAAAATGCACGGCAGAGATCGAAAAAAAACGAAAAAATTTACATTTAACAAAAAAAAAAATTATTTTTAACATTTCTTCAATTTTTATTTTTAACCCACACAAAACAACTGCGGAAAAAAATTGAAAAAGATTAAAAGAATCACGGGTAAAATTTCTCCAAAAAAAAAAAAAAACACGAGAACTATCCGGAAATTAATAATTTAAAAAAAGAGAAAAATTGATAAAATGGCTTTTTTTAAATTAAAAAAAAAAAAAAATCGCTGCCATTTTGTCTCCGACGACGTCATTTTAAATGACGGATGATGAAAGGATTTCAAGGACGGATGGAAAGTGTTGAATTAATCCTCGATTTTTAATGGCAGATTTAGTGTGTAAAAAGACGTCTCAAATTCGGGGGAAAATTTATGGGACGGATGGGAACAAAATGGCGCCCACTTAAAAAAAAAATTTTTTTTTAAATTCAAAACATAAAAATTTACATATTCAAATTTTACTTATTTCGTCAATTACGTGCCAAATTCGAACTGCGCACCCATTCTTTTAAGTGCCAAAATTGTGTTGACTGTTTTCTAAAATAAAAAAAAATTTAAATATTAAAATCGAAATTTTAAAAAATAAAAATTTAAATTTAAAAAAAAAATTCAAGATGCATTTCTTACTTCTATCTGGAGTCGTTTAGTTGTAACTAACATGCAAATATTTAAAATTAAAACTTGAAAATGCAAAAAAATTAAATTAGTAAAAATAACCTAAAAAACATGCAAATTTAAATCAAAAACACCGCCATCTGTTATCACTAATCGTTACCTTCCACCGCCTCCTGATGACGTAACGTTTCAGCTTTTTCTTGTCAATTTTATGATCCTCTCTTTTACCTCTCTGAAAAAAAGAAAAAAAAAATTAAAATTTAATTTAAATAATAAAAAGAAAATCACCTTTAACCACGGATGCTGCAAACAATCGGTGGCTGACATTCGTTTGCTATTAATAAAATGCAAATTATGCAAATTAAATTTTTTTTTAAATGATTAAAAAAAAAAAAAATTAATTATATTTACGCTATTTCTTTAACGAGAAGTTTCCTAATGAAATCCTTCGCATCTTCGGTGATTTCGTTGAAACTCTCATCGTCGAAATCGTAGGCACCGATGGTAACATTGGCCATCGTTTCGGCTTCGGTGTCACCCATGAATGGCGACAAACCCGAAAGTAAAACGTAACAAATAACACCAACACTCCACATATCGGTGTTGTAACCGATCGGTTGGAAACTGATAACTTCGGGTGCAACGAACTCGGGTGTTCCGAACAGAATTTGTAATTTCTTTGCAGGATCGAATTTACGCGCCAAACCAAAATCGATTAATTTTATACGATTTCCAGTTTTCGATAAACACAAAACGTTTTCAGGCTAAAAAAAAAAAAATTAAAAATATTTTACAATTAAAATAAAAAAAAAAAATTACTTTCATGTCGAGATGAAGAATGTTTTTCGAGTGCATAAATTCGACACCTTCGCAGATTTGTCGAAGGAAAATCGAACTGACACGTTCGGTTAAAACGAAATCTTCGTCGATAACTCGGTCGAATAATTCACCACCTTCGATCCTTTAAATTATAAAAATAAATAAAAATATTTTAAAAATTTTATTTATAAAAAAATTTCATTAAAAAATGATGCGAAACGAAATGCAATGTTAAACCTATGGGAATTAGGGTTATGTTAAAAAAAATTTTTTTTTATATTTTTATTTACAAAACGAATCAGGCCGTATACTTAACAGTTCCAAAATAAGAATCATCTCGTTTTTGCCGTTATCAAAAGCATCGTATAACTGCAGTAGACGTGGATGTTGCAAACACTGCATAATTTCTACTTCACGTTCGACGTCAGTTCGATCTTCCTTTCGCGGCGTCGAAATATTTTTCGCAGCGAAAGTCCGTCCCGACTTTTTATCTTTGCAACGGTAAACGGTACCGAATTTACCACTATAAAAAAAAAAAATTTTTTTTAAATACTTAAAAATAACAAAAAAAATAAATGTTTTTTTTCCCGCCATTAAAATAACATTTGTTCGCACCATTCGTAAATCCAAGCCTAAAACCACTTTAACATCAACAGCAACTTGCCAAGATTCGATTTATTCATCCAAGAATAACACAACCGAGTTTAAAGTCAAGTAAAGTAACGAAATTTAACCCTTGGATTCATTAAATCCAGAAAAAAAAAAAAAAAAAAAAAATCCTAAAAATAAAAATTTTTCCAAAATATTTTTTTTATTTCAAATAATTTTTAAAAATAATTAAAAATGAAATAAATAATATTTATAAACTTACCGTCCCAATTCCTGCAACATATCGTATAATTCGCTAATTTTCTGCCCGGATTGAACGACGACATTTCGCGGTTCGAACGGCGCTTCGTCTTCGTCGGTCGGGTCGGTTTCGTCGATGAAGATGGACATGATTCGACGATGGCAACGAAATCTGTAACAAACAGCATCTTCAAGGCCCCGGCAACATGACACCTGGGCGCCCACATTAACATTGGGGAGTTTCACTTAAAGTGGCGAACGGCCAAAATTCCCTGGCAAACTGCAAAAGCTCGCAATTCGACCAAACTTCCGTTAGCGATCATCAATCAATAATGCCGTTAACAGTCGACGGGTGTCGCCACGATTTTTATTTTTGTATTATTTTTACTTTTAACAACATTTTCTACGTAAATCATCTTTTTAACTCTTTTTTTAGCTTAAAAATAGTCCCACCGTCAATGACTGCGAGTGCGAGCCAATAAAAATACGTTTCATTCATCATCGAGACGAATGACGTCATTCGAAATTGGCTTTTCAACTTTTTGATTCGATCGATGAGTTTCTTTCACTTACCAGATTCGATTTATTTTTTCTCGTTTATCCGCGATGCCCAAGGGGGCGCGGAGGGAGCCGAGTGTGTTAACCGTTCCTGGCGAGCAAATATGGAAAAGGAATGCGGCCGTGACCGCTCGAGGATGTTCGTTGCCGCGCAACGCGCAACGGGACTATGCGGTGCCAAATGTTGAGCGCCGCGAGTGGGGAGTCGAGATACAATGAAAACGATTTTTATTGTAAACGAATGTGCGATTTAAATAAAGAACGACTGGGGCTCGGGTTTATATAAAGTTGGCTCGTTTTCGGGACGTTCGATGCTTGTTTATCGAGCGACACTTGTAGATTCTCACAGTGGTTCACACTTTTGTCGGTAGGTGGCGATAGTTAACGATTCAAAATATTAAATTATTTTTAAAAAAATTTTTAATTTACAACAACAAATAAATTAAATAGAAATAAAACTTAAATAATTAAATTTTATTATTAAAAACGTAAAAATTATAGACAAAACGACTAGAACTTGTCTGACTTTTATCGTACGATTAGCCATGAATCGAGCAACTTCGTTCGTAAACAAATTAGAATTGGAAATAGATGGAAATATAATGAAAGATGCATTGCAATTGGGCGACGTGGATAACGATGAGGTTTGTAAACAGAAACATAATCCAAATATTTAATTATTTAAAAAAAATTATTTAGAGAGACGAACTGGCCGTTGGCACCGTCAATGGCGACTTGTTTATATTCAAAGAATGTTTCGATACTAAACCTTGGATAAGCGCCAATGGATTAGGCATGGTAAAATTCATTTTATTTATAAATACAATCAACTAATTGTTTTCCTTATTCCTTTTCGCAAACAGATTGCATCGATAGTCGTGGGCGACATAACTAATTCCAAAAAGGTTGGAATCAGAAAATTTACATAAACAAATGCAAAAATAGTTTAGGTAAATAAATTTATTTCTTTTTACAGAATTCGATTGTAGTGGTAACTGGCGAAGGATTTTGTTACATTTTCCACGTTTTAATCAACGATGAAACGGTTGAAAAGGAGAAAAAACTTGACGCACAACACGTGCAACAAATACCACCCAATACGAAAACGGTTCTTTTGGCCGATATCGGTTGATGAATAAATTAATTTTTAATTTTTAAAATGTGTAGAAATATTTTACAGTATTTAATAGATGGTGATGGGAATATGGAGTTGGTCATAGCCCTCACGGATCGAGTTGTGCGATCGTATCGTTGGACTCATCTGCCATTAGTAATTTTGTAATTGAATTTAAATTTTTTTTTTTTAATTCAAATTAATTTTTGTTTTTTTATATTTAGAATCCCGATGGAAGTTGTGGTGATTCTTTAGTTGCTTTGAATAAGTGGGAATTTGCGAATCAAGTGATTTAGGTGTTTTTAAGGTGATTTTAATTGTTTAATTTGTTGATTTTTGTGTTTTAAAAGATCGGTTCTGTATCTGTGCATACGAATTTGGATGGTAAAAAATGTCTTTTGGTGGCACAACCAGGCGCTACTTTTGTTCAACTCGATTGCGATTCGTCGATTGTGGAGAAAAGTTCACGCGCGAAGTAATAAAAAATTTTTTAAATTTTTAACAAATAATTTAAATATTTAAATTCTTAGAGAATTAATGATAGAAATGCCATTGGAATATCAATCGGTTTTACCCGATAAATATCGTGCTAGTTCGACCAAAACATCGGAAGTTTTAGGCGATATTCAATATACGTCTGGCAAATGTCTATTGGCGGTCGCGACTTTGGATGGTAAAAAATTAAAAATAATTAAAAAATTAAAATCAAAAAAATTAAAATTTCAGGAATTTTGATGTTGGTCGATTGCGCTACGAACGAACCAATCTGGTCCCTAAATCTAGATTACCAATTATTCTGCCTATCAAAACTAAACGTGACGGTAAATCCCATTAAATTAAAGAAAAAGAAAAAAATTCAATTTTAAAAATCCCAGGACGACGGACGTGAAGAAGTAGTCGTATCATCGTGGGATGGACACACGTATTTCGTCGATTGCGAGCAAAATGTTTTAATGTTCAATTTAAACGACAACATTTCGTCTTTCAGAGCTGGTAAAAATAATTCCCATCTCTCATAAAAACATTAAAAAATATTTTAAAATATTTTTAAAGGTCAATTCAGCGCTTCGATTGAATCTGGAAATGCACCTTGCATCGTTTTTGCCACATTATCAGGGAATATCGTACTTTATTACGACATTCGAGTCCCGAAAATCCCATTAACATCTTTAACGAGTGAAATGTCCAAAAGAGACGACTATAAACAATTAATTAATCGAATTGGAATTGAAAATGACGATTACAAAACCATCAAAGAATTATTTAATTTTTGTTTATATAAATTTTAGTGATTAAAAAAATTATTTTGTAAATTTTTGTAAATTTTTATACATTTTTTTTCTTAATTATTTTTTGATTTAATTAATTTCTCTGTTTATTTCGAACTCAAAGCCACTAATTGATCTCTTATTCTATTAACGCCATCTAATAACAAATCCACTTTATCTTTCGTTAATTCGACGGTCACTGTATTAATTTGCGGTGTTTCTTCGACCTTAAAAAATAAATGAATATTTTTAATTTAATTTTTTTTGTTTTTTAAATTTCGTTTAAATTTTATTTACTGTTAGTTGCATTAGACAAGTGACGTTGCCATCACCCGTTGTGTTCGAAGCCAATTTATTATCCACTCTCCATTTGAAATCCACCAATTTTGGTCGAATAACTGTTAATAGAAATGAATAGAAATCGAAAAAAGAAAAAGTTAAATAATTTGTCACACCTGTTTCCGTCGCCATATTTATGCGCTCATTTTTGATTAGTTGCGCAAAACGTCACGCGACGGCGCTCGATTCGTTTCAACATAGCGAGTGTTAGGCGGGAAATTTCCATTGCGAATTTCCACTCGTTCCTTTGAGCGTATATTTGTCGAGTATTTCACCAATTTCACCACAGATTCAACATGCCAGTTACCAGGAACCAAGCGAGGTAAAGATAAGCGATTTTTCGATCTTAAAAGGAGGGTTTACCTAAGCACACATGGGAGAGTGAAAAAGGGCGACATATTGGAATCGGCGTTTCTTTTGTTACAGCAACGCGGACACCGATTCATCACCTATCGAAGGTACCGAAGAACAAAACGAGGTTAAAGAAGTGAAAGAAGTGGTCAAAGATGATGTTTCGAACGATGAAAAAGACGAGGTTAAAATTCGATTAAAAAAAAATTTTTTTTTATTTAAAAAAAAAAATTAAAAAATTAAATTTAAAGGACACGAAAGAAGATGAAAAGAAACCAGAAAAAGACGAAGAAAAGGAAGTCGTTGATGAAAAAGAAGACGAAAAAGGTTTTATTAACGAAAAATAACAAAAAAACAATAAAAAAAAAATTTAAATTTTTTAAAAGATGGCGACGAAGAGGTTAAAAACGAGTTAAAACGTGCGAACGATGATGAAAATGGAGGTAAAGAAGACGAAGCGACTCCACCGAAGAAATTAAAACCGTCGGAGGAGATTAAAGTTGGAGACGAAGCTGAAGAACAACCAGAAGCGGTAACGGCTTAAGGCTTATTTTGAATCTTGTTCCTCCATCATCATTTAAAATGACCTTAAAGAAAACATTTATTCGTCAAAATGTTTCAATGTTTCATTCCATTAGATGCAATCGACTAACATATTGTCATATATTTAATTTTTTTATGTCTTATATTTGTACTAAGTGTACACTAAAAATAAATAAGGATTAAGGTTTATTTTTTGCTATTTTATTATTACTTTTTTCCTTATTCGAAAATGGCTAATCCGTGTTCCAAGGTGGTTTTAACGGTTAAGTCGTTTTTTGTGCTTAAATAATACTAATTTTGACAATTTACTACGTCATTTGTTGATCTTAGCGAATGGGGTTTGAATTTCAGGTTCGATTGCGAATGACGTAAACATTTATGACGATTGCGTGTTAATTTTGAGAGTTATCGACGTCAGTTTTAGATCTCGGGGAATGGATCAAAATTGGGGTTACGACGTCAGTGTTTGTGAGTTTTGTTAAGAAATTTGAGATTTTATAGGTTTTTTGAGTTGAGTTTGGGTTTAATGCCACCCGAGGGCGCTAAAATTTAGAAAAAGCGGGAAATTTAATTTCTAGAAAAAGAATTTATTAAAAAATCAACTATCGACAACAGAGTTTAAATCGATATTTTCGGTTTTATACGATTCACTCGGACAACACTGTTGAGCTTTACATTTCAATTTCTTATTCCGGCAATTCAAAATACACGAATTTTGCGCCACGCCGTTTAACAACTAAAAAGAAAAAAAAAATTAAATAAAAACACCAAAAAAACAAAAAAAAAAAATTAAAATCACATGAATGAATTCGGGTTGAATAGTAACGAGCGAAATCCCCTCTTTCTTGAAAAAATCATCAATCGCTGTCGTTAAACATCGGAAATCTTCGGGCGCGTCGCAGACCACATGCGCAGTAGCAATAATTTTATCCCGCGTCAACCTCCAAACGTGTAACTCGTGAATATTTTTAATGGCCGGAAACTAAATTAAAAAAAAAAACAATAAAACGACTAAACAACATAAAAACAATAACAAACATTATCAATAAAACGTTTCTTCAACAAATCAACATCCATATTATCAGGCACCGTTTGCATCAATATCAAACTGGAGTGTTTAACTAAACAAAAAAAAAAAAATCACAAAATCAATAAAAAACCTTAAAAACATAAAAAAAACTCACCAAAAGGAAAACTAGACCCCAAAAGCACAACAATGGCCAACAAACACAACAATGGATCGGCCAAAAGCGCCACACGATCCTCGAAAAAAAACACCAAACAACTACAAACGACAACAACGACGCACACAGAGACATCTCGTAGGAAATCGCTCAAATAAAAATCGCTCACATAATCTAAAAAAATAAAAAAAAAAAAAATAAATTTCAACATAAAAACATTTTAACCAAAATTTACCTTTTTCCGAAATTTTCCTACGATTATCATCAGTCAAAACGACCGTAACTTCCACCTCCGATCCTTGAACGTGCAAAAAGCAACCTTGCGCATGCGTATACCCACCGAGTAATACGAAACAAAGTAAATTAAGTAAAACACCAACTAAACCGATAGCTAAAATAACAATGGGATGATGCATGGCATCTTGATGACTCATATGAACCATCGTTTGCAACGATTCGACCGCAGCACCGAAACAAAGCGCAGTCAAAAACAAAATACTACACAACATACTCAATACTTCAATACGCGCCCATCCGAACGTATTTCTTAATGTGGTCTCACGTGACATCTTTCAATACAAAAATACATTAAAAAAATACTTAAAAATTATTTAAAAAACACACCTTAATCGAGGCTACGTAGCCTAAAAGACTTAATATATTATAAAGCATTTGATACGAGCTCACCAAAAGTGTTAAAGAATGCGTCACGTGACTCGCTCCGATTTGCACGAGAAAATAAATACACGTTAAAACGATCATAAGCCATAGTTTAACGTATTGTGAATTTGTCATGTCGCCGTGTTGAATGAGGATGAGATAAATTGTCTATTTTAGATTACAATTGGGATCACGTGATTTAATGAACTTTAACCTCGATTTAATATCAGTTAATACAATATCAGGTTTGTATTATCAGGTTTTGTTTTTAAATGTTCGATAAAAGAATTTCTTTCGCATTTTTAAATGGGATTTTATCGTTGATGAGGACGAGGCAATTGTCGGTGAAGTCGATCGATGCGGTCATTTTACGGAGGAAATCGATACCCAAACACACGTTGTATTCTGAATCGACTACAAGAATCGATTTTTTTTTTAGATTTTTTAATTTTTAATCGATTTTTTTTTTTTTTTTTTACCGATGCGAAATGCCAATGAAGTTGATGATGAACCGAGGGTTAATCGCGCCGTGTGAAGATTCGCGTTTTTATTACTGAAAATTTAAATGAATAAATTAATAAAAATTTAAATATTTAAATTTTTACTTTAATTTTTTCGCGAATTCTTTTCCAATGGTTGATACAGTTAAAGTCGTGTTTAAAAGTGCAATACATTCTTTCCCATCGCACTAAAAAGAATTAAAATTAATTTTTTTAAAATTTAAATTTAATTTTAATAAAATTCATTACGTAACACGTGACGTAAGGAAGTGTTTCCAACGGTGAATTGAACCTGGCCGCACCGCGCAATTGCGCTATGAAACCTTTGGTATCTTGATCGTCTTTGTTCGTTTCGAATAAGCTCGACTTAATATAAATAAATAAATTTTTTTAAAATTTGATTTTAAATTTTTTTCTAACTCACGCGTCGTCTGTTGACGCCATTTGTGCCGTTGTCTGTCCACGAGTATTTCGTATCCGAGTTGTTCGCATTTCGCATTTGTCTACGCTCGATCGCCGTTTCATAAATACTTTTTGCTTGACTCATCATTTCGAAGGTAATGTTTGTTCATTTCTTGGCTAATCATGTTTTTCGATGTTAAAGCTCATGAGAATTTCGTTGCGGGTTCGTATTTCGTTGTGTTGGTCGTCGTTGCTATGGTGACGGATCCGTTGTTATTAAAAATGGCCGATTGTTGTTTATTTTGTTTTTTCGATTTTAAATTATTTTCTTCGTTTGTTTTCATTATTTTGAAATAAAATTATTTTGAATAAATGGTTTAATTACTTATTTTTACTATTTGAAAATTAATTTGAAAATTAATTTATTACGTAATATTAATTGGCCAATGTTTACTCGTATCATTTATTATTAATATCCTATCATAAACAAGAAAATCGATAGCTTTTAATAAGACAAACAATTCACATAAAACAAAAAAACACGCAACGATAAAAACATCAATTTAAGTCAACGATGGAAAACACCGAAATTTATGTCCGGAGAACCAACCGTTTGTTGCGCCATCTCTTGATACGTAAAGAAAAACGTAAAATAGGTTTTATATTTTTTAATGGCGCACAATAGGATTAATTTAGTGATGGTAAACAAATAAATTCTAATCATAATCGACGACAAAGATTATCTATCGAAAATGCTCGTTTCTTCGTGTTTATTTTTCCATTGGATTCAATCGCTGTTGCTCCTCATAACCTTCCGTAACAAACAAACGCAAATGTCCATTACGAGGTACCGTAGAATGTCAATATCAATACCAAACAAAATGATGACGAAATTTTAAAAAATATTAAAATTTTATTGTCATTTCATCATTTCTCGAGGATTGAAAAGATAAACAATAAAATATACGAAAAAAAATTACAAAAATTTCAAACAAAAAAAATAAATGAAACCGAAAGTTTACTTTAAAAAAGCCCACATTTTTGCACATTTTAAATCTCTTTAATATGCAATCGTTCAGAACACAAAAACTTCTCTTGCATTTTCTGCAATTGCTCCATCGATCGCAATGCATTTTCCCTCTCCGACCGCAAATGCATATCCAACTGATTCTCGATTTCGTCCAAAGCGCATTGCGCACTTTCCTGTTCCTTCAGTAAATGATTTTCCCCCAATTTCTCCATTCGATCGACCGCATCTTCGGCTCTTTCACGTTCGGTTTGCACGTGTTTCTCAGTTTCTTTCGACATTTGTTCCACCACATCTTGACCTTGATCGTGTTCTTGTTTGAGGTATTTTTCGCGATCGGCTTGCATCTTATCTAAAACTTGGCACGCAAAATCTTGCAAATGCGTATCTTTTTTCTGTTTGGTTCGTTCGATCGCATCGCAGCCGCGATCTTCTTCTTTTTTCATGTGGTCGCTGATGATGTTTTGAATTTTGTTGATTTTATCGTTCGCATGCGCCTGTTCGATCTTGAAATGATCCGATTGGTCTTGGCGTAAAATCCCCACCGAATCGAGCGCGCTGTTGTGTTCGTTCGACTGGTTTTCCGTTTGGACTTTGCGGACGAAACTCACCAAGTCCGTTATGAACGTTTGCTCGATTTTAACGTGCTCCGCTTGCTCTTTACGGGTTTGTTTTTGCGCTTGCGATGCGAATACGTGTTCTTGTTTGAAGTGTTCGCCTTGTTCGCGTTTTATCTGTTGAAATTTGTTTTTAATTAGTGGGAAAATATGTTAATTGGTTATTATCGACCTGATTAATCAGTTTTTGCGGTTTTTGTTCAGGTTCTGTGCCCGTTCCACTGTTGTTTTGCTTCTGGATCTTGTCGATCATACCCACGATAAGTTTTTCTCGTTCCTTTTGCATGTATTCTTCCAGTTCGTGTCTGGTCTTTAACATCGTTTGGAGCACTTGTTCTCGTTCTTGCGCCGCTTGAGCTATCAACTCGTTGCGACTTTCGTGGACTTTACGTACGATTTGATCTCTTTCGTTCTGCATTTGACTTTCCAATTCTTCGCGACACTGAACCATCATTTTTATAACTTGTTCTCGTTCACCACGTAGTTCTCGAACTAGTTCGTTTCGAGCTTGGTTCACAGTTCCAATGATTTGATGGCGCTCTTTTTTCGCCGTTTGGTCCAATTCGATTTTGGTTCGGATCAGTTTTTCGATTATTTGATCGCGATCCATTTTTTCTACAAAAAATTTTTATTTAGTTTACGGATTCGATTATAAATGAAAAAGAGGATTTTTACGGGTTTCGAAAAATGTTTTTCACACTCTTTAAAATTTAAAGGCAACACTAATCATCATTAGACATTGCCCAAAAAAGGAAGCCTAAAATATCCTCTTGTTCGTCTACATAAGAATACAAGAAATGAAATGCACTTGCAATGCGCAATCATATTGTTGGATTCGAATATTGTTATTTTTTTAAAAAATAAAATTTTAACACGTGACAATAAGTAATAAAAAGATTATATAAACAACAACAAAAAATAACTTTATTCCTTTTTTTTATATTTAAAAAAAAATAAAATTTAATAAAAAAAAAAATAAAATAAAATAAAACTCAAAATTTGACACTATTATTCCTTTCTTTCTCCAACTGTAGATGTTTATCCAACTCCTTTTTCAACAACATAACAGCTTTCTCTGACAATTCTCTTTCAGATTTCAGATTCGTCTCGTGCTCCTTCTTAATCTGATCCATCGCCTTCGACATTTCATCGCGCAAATCAACTTCGTGCATCTCGACGTCTTTTTCCAGCGAATTGATACACAAAATTGCAATTTCCCGTTCGATCAACAAATGTTCGTCGTGCAACTTGCGAAATTCATCCTTAGCTTCGACCGCAAATTCTTTTTGAGTCAACGTATGTCGTTCCCGTTGTTTTCTGATATTGGCCAAAACTCCGGTGACGAAAATCCGCAAATGTTTGGCACTTTTCTTCTTTGCTCTTTCGAGCATTTCGACCGATTGGTTTTTATCACTCAAATAATGTTCCTCGTGAAATTTATTAGCCATATTCATTTTATTTACTATTAAAGCCTGTTCGAGCAAAAAATGTTCTTCTTGCAACCGATTGAGTGTGTTGAGAGCACCGCGAACGATGTTTTCTTCCGTTTTGTAATATTCGTTTTCGATTTTCATGACGGATTTGATCAAATCGCTCGACATCGAACGTTCGTCTTTGGTGTGATCGTAAATTTCTTTACGGATTGTTTTAACTAATTTATCTACTAAATCTCTCTCGTTATTCGTGTCTGAATCTTGTTCTTTTTTTAGACGTTTTTTAAGCTTCGAAATTCGTTTAAAAGACGTGTTTTTACTGCTCTCGTCGAGTACCGACAGGAATCGTTCGCGTTCCCTTTTCATCATTCGTAAATGTTCGGTGTGGACTTGAGTGATGTCCGATACTAATTGGTCACGTTCGAGTCTGAGATGAACGGTTAATTCGTTTCGTTTACGGATTAACAGGGAATCTAATTCTTTACGTCTACGTTCCATACGCGATTCCACTTCTTGACGGCTCTGTTCGAGTGTCTCGATCGTTTGTTCGCGTTCATAACGGACGCTGTTGACGATGCTGTCGCGGGTTCTGCTCAGGGAATTGTAGATTTGATTCCTTTCTTTTTTAAGGCTCTCGAGTTCGCGGTGTAATTCGTCCAATTTTTCTAATAACCGTTTTCTCTCCATGCAAACATCCAATGGCCCTAAACTGGCGAATTATTTTTATTATTTAAAAAAAAATGTCAAGTGTTTGACTTTTTTTACCATTTCAAATTTGATCCTTTTTGTGACTCTCGAATTTTTACATGTGCTCAAAATTTTCTGCTTTCAGTTTAAACCTAAAGATTTTGTTTATGTAAATGACGTAATAATGGGCGAGTTTCGTTTGTTTGTTGACATTTTATTTATCACCAAATTATTATTTATTCTTATACATAATTATTTATGACTACATTAAAATTTGATTCTCAACCAATCACTTACAAATATGGCAGCTTTCACAGCTGGTAAAATAGACTCGAGTTTTTTGCAATAATTCTTGCTACCTTCTAATTCACACATATCCCCGCCCATTTCGTTATGTTCGTCTTCGTTATCCTCCTCTTTCTCTTCCTCGTCATCATCTATTGTAAATACTCTTTCCTCGCAAATGGTGCCACTCATTTGACTAAAAGGTGGCCAATTCTGCCAACATTTTTCCAAATTGACCACAACTATTTCATCTTTAGTATTCGCTTCCTCTTCACCATCACACCATTGCTTGAAAACTCGCTTGGAAACGTGCTCTTCTCCATTTGCCCACCAATGCCAATCGCCTTTCAACTCGCTTGTCCATATTTTGAATAGACCGATCCAGTAACCTAAAAAAAGAAAATAAATTAAAAAACTTATAACACTTTGATACACGTTAGGGTGCATTATACTATAAGTCTACTTTACCTCCCACTTTGGCTTTGTCATCAATGAGGTCTTGTAGTTCTTTCGAATCGACAGTTACGATGTCCATGTTGTTTTCGGCACACAGGGCTTGCGCATCCCAAAAACTTAATTGTCTCTTGTAAACAACATATTTTCTCCCATTAAGTTCGAATTCCTCGGTCCCAGATTCGTCGCTAATATAAAAATATTAACCACATGGAAAATTAAAATAAATTTAAATTAGATTATTTTACCCAACTACACAAGTTGTCCATACGATGACGATGAAGAAAGCGACGAGATGTGAATAGAAAGGCATTTTTTTTGCAAATAATAAATTTTTGATTGAGTATTCGATTTTATAGACTCGAATTGAATTGAGTCATTTATTCTTTTATGTTTAATTTTTTAATTGAATCTTTTGTAAGTTAATCAGGCGTATTTTTAATTTAATTGGGTAAATATTTAAGTTAATTAAGAAGGAGCAGATGGAAATTATTTATAATTATTAATATAGAAATTTATTTAATAAC
>JAQFZU010000441.1:0-26569 GCA_034696185.1 Henia vesuviana | reverse complement strand
AGCGAATAGTAATTTGAGGGCGACTTATATTCGATGAAATATGACATTCTTCATGTATTGACATTGAGCAAGAAGTCATTGTTCAAGAGATAAAACCTATTTCCTTGTTGCAAAAAAAAATATTAAAAAGAAATTGGCTTACATGACTGTTAGCTATTTCGAAAAAAAAATTATTGGCTTTTTATTGGAAATTTATTCAATTTTATCAGTAAGTCTTTTTCTATTATCTCACCAATTTCAACTTTGTAATTTTGGTATAAAATAAAAACAAATTAAATAATTTATATTATTTAATTTAATTTATTATTTGCATCTTTCATATTAGTTAAATTTATATAAGATGCAAATATATACTTTACAAAACAGGTCTAAAACATCTCTTACAAAAGGCAGAAATATGATCCATATAGCCATAAATAAAATTAAACCATTTATGGAAAATATCACAACTAACCTAATAATAAGGTTAAACTGTTTTCACCTCATAAAAGAAAATGATAAAACTCTACTATTGCAGAATGGTAGAGTTTCTCACTAAAAACAATGCACCTTTAAAAGTCAAAAGTTTAACTTTAAACAGACCTTTTTCTTTCTTATTTTTAAGAGTATACAATTTTCTAATTGGATATTTTGCTTAATTAATAAGTTGAAACATGGATTTATCACTGATGCATCAAAGATCAAATTTATCGTTAGTAGAGACTTTGTGGTTAACAACTTTCAGAATTAGGTTATAAGTTTGAAAATAAAATCAATAAAAACCAGCATCTGGAAGGTATATTTGAATTGCAGATCTCTATATTTCTATTTGCTTTTTAGATTATATTTAACTGGAAAACTTTAAGTAAATATTCAGGATAGGATATTGTATATTGGAATTGAAATTTGAATTTCTTTTTGTATTTTTAAAGATCGATCGATTTAATTCTCGAGCGGTTCACCTCAGCACCGTTTTCATGCGTGGTGTGTCGACTTCTTTATTCGTTCTGGGCACGTGTAGTTACCCGTTTCCGATGACCGAAGCGATGCCCTGGAACTTTTTCGATGGAAAACTTTTCCATCGATTTTATATACGTGCAATGAACGGTGAACGATTTCTTAATCAACGCGAAAGAATAGTGAGTTTTCAATGATTTTTTGTTATTTTTTTTGTTTTGCTTATTAAAAATCTGGTTTTTTGTGTTTAGAGATTTCCACGACGAATGTTCGATAAGTTGAAATCGGTTATTGTTAAAAATACGAGGTTTGAGAAATAAATTGTGGTCCACTGCAATTTTAATTTGTTTAAAGTACAAATTGCCAAAAAATGATTTTTTTTAAAGATTTTGTTTTTGAAATTAATTTTAATTTTTTTTGAATTTTTGTAATATGTTAATTTTAATAACAAAGGCACAAAACGATAAATGTACAATTTTTTATGTTTAATTAATACATTCTGTTGTTACAAATCTTTTGAAATTCAGACTGATTTTTAATCACGTTTTACGGTTTAAGAAATGATGATTTTACTCAAGAGATGGCGCAGTTTGTCCATTTCACCATTATAATCAACAATCACATATTAACCATTACTTTGATATTTGTATAATTTAAAAAATATATATATATTTTAAAAATCATAATTTTTTAATGTATACATAACCGAATTTTTCATTTGTAAAATTTTTTTTGAAAATTTCTGACAAAAAATTTTTACACGATTAAAAATATTTTTTTTTAAATAATTATAAAAAAAATTTAAATTTTTTCATAAAAACACATTTTTATATAAACAAATCACAACCAAATCACAAATCAATACATTTCACCCTCAAAAGATGGCGTAACGAGTCTCGACCCCATTTGAAAAAAACCATAATCCTAAACACTCATTCCACAAATCGATCTAAACTTCATTACTACAAACCCCCAATTTACTTAACATACTTACTGAAATTTTAATATCACTTACCCATTCTTTCAAACAAATTTTAAAAAAAATTCACCAACTAAAAACTTAATTTTATTAAAAATAAAAAAATAAAAACAATTTTATTTCACAACATCAAACATTAAAGGAAATAAAATATTAAAAACAAAGAACAACAACCTTATCTGAACCACTAAAGACAAAAGAAATAAAAAAAAAATCCAACATTGATTGATTCAAGAGCCGCTGGTCTTCGGAGATAAAACAGAGTGAATTATAAACCGATTTCATCAGAGCGCCAAACCCAGGAAAATAAAAATAAAAAAAGAAGGGAAATATACAGAACAAATGATGAGTAGACTTTCAAGTATCTACCCCCGAACCCCATTGGCCAAATGAAAAACGAATGGGGGAAATGAAACGACATACACGTGTTGTTAATAATAACGAAGCGAAATGACGCCATCAACAGAAACACATGATTTACTCAGTCATTATAATTTCTTTTTTTTAAAAAAATAATAATAAATCCCATTATAATATTAAACCTACGAGATAATTAACTTTTTATTGCTTTCCCTCTTTTTTCCCTCATTTTATTAGTCCATCGATGAAGAGTTTGCAAAATATCATCGAGTCCATAAATCAAAGTCATTATCTTCGGGGCTGAGAGCAATGATGATGATGATATGAGCCTGTGTTTATCTAAAAGTCTATGGGGATGGCAACGATGGGCTATGCATGTATGCGGGTCCATCGAGGAATTAATCTCGACGATCAATGGGAATTAGACCCAATGTTTACACGGATGAGTGAATCAGATTTTTGTTTCGTTAGTAACAAAGTATTTTTTCAAATTTTTTCCTCGTTTTCCTACGAAATGGGTGATGTCATCGTCAAAGTCAACTCACTAAATCCCAAATGCAATTTTCTCTGCTGTTGTAGACCCCAGAAATGAGTCCCCCGCTGGGCCTTGCCCTTTTCCTGCCCTTCTTTTTTAAAGGGATCTGCAACGACCCAATCCAGCTCAGTGGGTGACTGAGAAAATATTTCGACCCAAGGCCAAGTTGAAATTTTAAATTTTTTTAAAATTTACATTTTTGTCTGTTTCTGTCGAAAATGATTCTTTTGTTTACGTTTGAGAGTTAATAATTGATTTTTAAATAATTTAGGGCCGCCTCCAATGAACGACCTATTTACTATTGCCGTTAATGATGCACTGTTGGGGGTAATTGAACTTCGGGGGGGCCACGAGCAGAAAGGTTTAGTTAAAGGAGGGTGAAAAAGGCCTATTTAAAATGGCTGCCGTGTAATTTGGCTCGTCAAATTATTACAAGGACCTGATGAAAGCGATTTTTCGCTTCTACTTTTATGCTTTTTTATTTATGCCATGTTGTTGAAGACTATGATTAAAGTTGGCGAATATTTGTTTTACCTTCGCTTTCGGGCCTGAGGGGACACGAGAGTGAGTGACCGTTGGGATATGCAGGTGCTTGCCGAGTCTTTAATCATGGAAAATGGAAAAATACCAATGATTAGTGTGTTTAAATTTGAATGCGAATAAACGAGAAGTTTCGAATCGCGATTTTTATCGAGTTTAACGAATGCGATCGAAATGAAGTGAGCGCTAATTAAAACTGCTTCGATTCGCTCTTTCTCGTTATGCAGTGAGCCGTGAAACGAGCAAATGATGTGTGTTTATATCATTAATTTTTGAAATGCAAATTTATTTGAATTTATATTTTTTTTAATTTTTTTTTAATTTTAAGCCGTGACGTCACTTGTTTTACTCGTTAAAGAAACCGCGAAGGAAGTTCAAATATTGTTTTAATTTTCTTTTTAATTTTTATTTTCAGAAATGTGGTAATTAAGACTTTATAGGTTGTTTTTATTGGAAAAAAATATACTACTGAAAAAGCAAACAAATGGTGGTGCAATTATCGACTTCCTTTGAAAACAAAGCAACAAATATCATCGCCATCGGCTCTTTTCAAATTACTCTCGAGACGACACATCAAAAGCAGATGTTCGTCACTTTTAATGGACTTCCTTACAAATTTTATTAAATGTCACCGACTTCAAAATTTATATGTTTATATTAAACATATTTTTTCCATTTTACGACTTCAAAGAAAACTTTGTGCACAAACAATTCGCATTCACGAATTGTCCGCATAAATTCGCTTAACAAACCGACACGAGAGTCAGTAGCCAATGAAAAGTAAGCTTTAAAAATAAAAATTTCAACAAATAAATTATCCATTCCGAGAATAACGACTTTATTTTTCAGCTGCTTTTTTGACAGTCTATAAAAGTTATTGTCACATACAATATGGTGGAAAATGCGGTTCAGGTCTCGTGCAGTGTGTGACCTTATTATACACTACCATATTTAACTGTCACATTTCCTACCGATTTTTCAAACCGCATTTTTCATGCATTGTTAAAACTTTTCATTGTTAAAAATATTCGTATTTTTATATAATCATTTCTTAACTGGTTTCGTTTTAATTAATTGGCGATTACTAAAAGTGGTATAGAGATGTGACGTGACGAAACCGAGTCAATAAAAAAAGCCACGAGCTTGAAAATACGATCCGCACGTAAACACGACATAATTTTCTTCTTTATTTCCATTCGTGTTGTTAGCGAACTCGTAACCATAGTCACCGCGTGTAGTGACACCGGTAGCAGGTCGTGTACGCGGGCTTCGTGTATTGGAGATGTGGGAATAAACGAATTTCCTTATCGCACCAACACATACTGAGTAGACATGCATTGCTTTCGTCGTTTGTTCACTTGTTGGTTTGAATTAAAAAAATAAATAAATTAAAGAAAAATTTTTTTTTTAGATATACTTTACGTCGTGATATTTTCTTAAATCCTTTCCACATATCATTAGTATAAGGAATTATTTATGGGAGAAAAATTTAAAAAAGCAAATAAAAATCCATAAATTATTCATAGAATGCAACTCAACGCTAAAACCGAATTAAATATTTATTTAAAATTTATTTTCTATTTATAATTTTATATTTTTAAATTTTTTTTAAAATGTAAGGGGTCGATGATGACATTTCGATCGAATATTGTCAACTCGTATTGATTGATCGATTTCGCAATCACGTTTCGAGGGTAAAGTGAAATATGAGAGTAAATAAGGTACGTTGGGTGTTGCTTTGTAGGGTTTTGGAAATTGAAAATTTAAAGGTTGATATTGAATGGGAAGGAAAATAGTCGAGTTTTTTTTATTTTATTTTACTCGCACCTTGAATTTCGTGTTTGATTTGAATATAACTTGTTCCCTTTCATCGTTTTCTAAGCGCGGCCCGAGACATAGGAAAAAGGAAAAATAGCTTTTTCATGTCACTTCAATAGTGAGAGACAGGGTTGTGTTGGTGACACGGTTGCTCTTGGAAACAGACGTTCAAAATTGGGTGTTTGTGTTTCTTTCCAATACTGAATTTTCACGCAACGTTACTTTACTCGTGTTGGGTTTGCTTCAAATTCACTTTGATTGTGTTCAAAACTTTGGAAAAAATAAAAATAATTTTTTTTTAATCGAAAAAAAAAATTTCTTTTAAATTTTTTTTGAAAGAAAAATGAATGAAGTTGAATGATGAAAAAGTGAGTGGGGAATAAAAAATGAGTGTTGCATTTGCCCCTACATGACAAGCGTGCAATGCCATTTGCCAGTCACAAGTCTAATCTCATTATCGAATCTGATGGATTGAAATTGTTATATTTATTCTCTCGTTATTCATTTTTAACTTACTCGGATTTAGAAATTAAATTTTTAAATAAAAATGTCAACATTTTTTACTCGTTCTAACCCAACCCGTATATAATTACCTTTTGTTAATTTAATTAATTAACAATGACTCGGTGGTTTAAGCAAGGAAAAAAATATTTAAAAATATAAGAATCACTGCAAAATTTAGGACATAATGGTTCTTCTGTGCTGATGGAAGCAAACCACACCAGCGCTAGACAAACTCTCATTAATCTTTTTTTTTCATTCGCTAACACACCATCGCTATCTATCATTCCCGTTCTTATTTACCCGTGTTAATAACTGAGACAAAAACCTCCATTTTCATCCAGATGTTTCAATTTGTTAAACTATTTTTATTACGTGTCTCTTCTCTGATTACAACTCACGATCGATCATTTTTATTCCACGGATTCCTATTCCATGGTTTGTCTCTAACAGCCTACCATACTAGTTCCATTTACTGCCACCACTTTTGAACGGCGCTGCTTGTTCCTAGCTTAAACTCGACTAACAGCGATCGCATTCAGTTCCCCGTCTGCTGCGAGGTAGTGTGGCAAATGAGCCTGTCAGTATCGCATGAATTACGTAAGGCAATGTTTGTACAAGGTGAAAGCCGTGCCAATCATTTATTAATTCGTTGAAAAGTCAACCGTATCCGTAACCAGCTTTAAATCGCGAACGAAGCGAGTGAGTCTACTAAACGTGCCAAATTGCAGAACGATCCCTTAAATCGAGGAAAGAGAAACCGACTGAAACATGGGATTACCACGCGAAAGAAGAACGAAGCGGTTGATTGACGGTTATGTTACGTAAAATCCAATGGGTACAGCGCGGACCATTTGCCGCGCATCGGCGCGCGGCCGCCGCGGATACACGAGGGTCACCTTCGGTCTCGCGATTTTCGTTTCGCTCGTTACTTACGCGTGTCTCTTACATAAGCGCGCGGAGCGCGAAACCGCGAATGGGTCGGCGGCGATCAACGGTTTGGTTTTAAAAGGATTTAATTTGGATTCGGACGAATCGCAGTGGCGACTCACTGATTCGGGAGGTCGACAGAGAATGAAATTGGAAGGAGTTAGACATTTGATGGCAGACAGACGGAAATTGGAAGTGTTCGCTGAAGACGGTGACGAGTTGATTGATTCTATAAGTTGTAATACGATAGGTGAAATCAAAGAACGTGAATTTTTAGCTGCCGGATGGACCAAAGCTGTATACAGTGGACGGTACCACGAACATTCGTTGGCCGTCAAAGTGGTCAATACGAACGGACACGATTTAACCTCATGTTTACGTGAAAATAATCATTTTCAAATTTGTTATCGCAAATCTGCTGCCAAAATACTTAAGGAGATTCTTCTATTCAAACAATTGGTTCATGATAATATGCTCAAGGTTTGATTTTTTTGTTATTTAATATTTTTATTTTGGGGAAATTATTTTTAAAGGTTTTCTGGGGGTTGGAAAATCAGTTAAAAATATTTAAATCTAAATTTGATTTTTTTTTTGTTTTGAAACTAATAAATATATACATTTGTATGTTTGTATTTGTTAGTTTCAGTGTTGACAGGGATAAATTTGTTAAAAAAATATACACTTTATAAATAAAAAAAAGGAAATAGAAATGTGTGAATGAATAACTGGTTTTTTTTCACCCTATGGGATTAAATATTTAATGAAAATTTATAATTTTAAATTAAATGATAAGATAAATCAATTTTTTTTTCTTCATATTTTTCAACTTAAGGAAAAATTTTCAAAGTTCATTTAGTTTAAAAAATTAAAAGCAAAATTAATTAGTTCAAGAAAAAAAAAAAAGACAACAAAAGTTGAAAATTCAAACTATTTCGATTCAAACAAACCTTTTTTTTTTATCTCGGATAATCTTGAACGTCTAGTCCATCAATCTTTATCGTAACAGGCCCATTTGAGGCTTATAATTTACGAGCTTACCTCGAGGCTAGTACCGGGCAAAGCTGTAATCACGTTATACCTGGCCAACCTGGTCCATAAAGTTACAGTTTAAAAAGAAAAACTTCCCGCTGAGTGTCCAGTCCTAACAAATAACCAAATGTTAAATCCCAAAATTAAAATTTTTATTTAATCTCATCTTTTTTTTTAAGTTGTCGAAATAAGTAAAAAAAAATGTTCATTTTTAATTGGTCTTTGTGCACTGCTGCATAGACTCGACGTTAATCCGCGCAACTTAAGATTTAACGAGCCACACTCGAGACAAAGACTTATTGTAATTTCCTAATTGACCCGATTAAATATTGACACTCGGGCGGGCACGGAACGTCGATTTTTAGTGGGTTTTGTGTCGCGTGACGGACACGTGCTCACGTTCACCCATCACAACCCCAACGGGCTTTGGAAAAGCAACCAGATGCTTAGAACGCGATTGACACGGACCTCGAATCGATATTAATAACGCATTGTGGACAGAATGTAGGAGAATATAAAAACTCATCCAACGACCTTCTGGTCCCAAGATGGAGGAAAAGAAAAGAAATCTTTTTTTTTCTCTTTCTCCCTGATGGGATTTTAGGCGCCTGATTGAATCCTCGTGTTGTTTGTGTTGAGTCTGCGAAATAAATTTTCGCCACCAGACCGTGTTTCTAGAAGAAGAATTTGGCCTATGGGATCGGTGTGTATCTATAAACAGTTTGGTCTTAACCTATCCCCAATGCGAGTTGGTAAAATAACATCCTGTTTGGTTAACATTAAATCTCGTAATTTATGTACGTCTATAAAAAGTATTAATTATCCGTTCGGTGTTTACGATTTGAAGTTGAGTTTTTTTTTTTTTTTTTTTTTTTTTGAAAACGCTGGAATTTATTTTTATTGAGGGGGATTTGAAGAGGCGATAATTTATACGGTTTGTGCGACATTCTTGTTATTTTTATTTTTTCAATTTTTTCCCATTTTTTTTATTGGAGATATTCGAAGTGAGCGTTAAAAGGGCTGTTGGTGGTGATGTGACTGGAGATTTTCCCCATCGTTTGGGATAATGAGATGCTTTGCATTCTGAGCTCGGATGTCGGCTGATGCCCTTCATCTCCCATTGTGTAAAAGGGCGGATGATGACGGGGGCGCATCGGCCAAGATGTTGTTTTATACGCGACAGACTCTCGAACGATAAAATAAATGGGACAATTTTTATGATTGCAAAGACGGGATGTCGTTCCAAAAAGCGAACGGCAAAAGTTTTCCGAATATATTTTTTTTTACTTTTTCTTTGTTATTTTTATTTGAAAAAAAGATAAACATTCCGAGTCGATTTAAAAGACAAGTGAGTAAACCATTTAGGTCTAAAATAGTTTCGGTTTATTTTGCGGTTTTTTTTTTTTAAAACAAATTTTAAAATATTTTTATTTACAATTTTAAGTAGAATTAAAATTTATAACTCGTCCAACAACACGAATTAATTAACCGAGTTGGGAGTTGAATTTTTGCAACAAAAAAAAATTATTTTTTTAAAATTAAAATTAAATTATTTTTTTTCCCTCGGAGTTTAACGAGCATTTCCTCGCAGTTTCGAGTTGCAACAACAAACCTTGATTGGAACGAATTTAAATTTATCAAGTTTTCGAAACAAATGCATTTTAGAAGAATACAATTAGTCGCGAGTCTCGCCCCGGTTTTTTTGTCTCGCCCTCAGTCATTGTGTGAGAGAAAAATAGGAAAGTTGAGGTCGCCCTCCTCAACTCGGTGCACTTCGATGCCCCAATGATGCGAGCATGTGTCAGGAGGGTCATAATTTGCAGAGGAAAACAGACGCGTCGACCATAAATATGTCAGTAAAGACCACGAAACGAGCTACACGTGGTCCGTTTTACTCGTTTTTCCCCTTCAACCCTCGTTTGCAGTCCTTTGAATTTGAGTCTTTTGGCCGGACACTGGATATTCTCCGGTCTTGCAAAAAAAGAATTGATCGAGTACTTTTTGTTTGCTCGTTGACCCCTTTTTTTGTGTCTTTGTAATTTTTATCTTTTGGCTTCTCATTTCGACATTTTATTCACGGGTCGTTTGAGGGCGACGGCGGCGGCGAAGCGTGGGCGGTTTAAGGACGAGGGATGGTGGCAGTAATTCCAGGGCTTGATTGGCCACTTGATATTGATTTACGACAACGTTGACGCCACAACCAAATTAACGCTCGAGGGATTTCGAATCGATTCGGATTCTCGATTTTCGGCCTCCGAATGGACCTAACGGTCTTATGAATTTCTATGAAAATTATAGAAATTAATTTTTATTTATTTTTATTTTTAGATTTAAAATTTGGGAAAATTTGTGCAGTCAAAAATGCCCAAATTGTGATTTCTCACCATGAATTGCAAATTTGCCAACGTAATTTGAAGGGAAACTCAAGGGGAAAACGTAGATCGAAGGCTGATTCATGGCCATCAATCCGTGCATGAGTTGTTACCTAATAAAGTTGTCGCTGGAGAAAAGTAAAGGGTGCTTTTAAAAAAAAATCCCCAACTTACTCTGATTTTTTTCTTTCTCACTAAATATGAAAGGAAAAATATTTTAATGAATTTCTAGCATCGCTTTTAATGGGTTTCTCGTTCGAAAGCGAGCAACGAAGCGCGAACGTTGGCGATGATGCGCATTCGCACATTTCCACACTCGCATAAATTCCCTGTACTCAAAAGTAAATTCTTTGTCATTTGACGCGTTTTTCCCACTCGCACAATTTGAAAAGACGAGTGAAAAGAAAAGTGTTTTGAAAAGTCGTGATTGATGGCTTTTGTTTTCGCTTCCCGAGGAACTCGAAGGAGGGGCTGGAGACTCTTCTGCAGTTCCCTACAGTTTCGATGGAGGTCACACCGAGGGGGTTTTTGCACTTTGAAAATCGAAGGGTGTTTTCAATGGGAGTGGTGATGATTGGTCGAATTTTTTTTTTATTGAGAAAATGGAAATGGCTGCGGTTTCGAGTAGTGCGAGTAAACACGCAGCGCCCAGTAAATGATGAGTTGAAAGCTTCCACTTGAAACTGCAATGCGTGGGTTGAGGCGAGTTGCTTAAGATAAGACTCGAGGCACCACAGATAACACATTGCTTTGATTGACGGGCTCGCTAAGATCACGTGATGAGATTTGCCTTTTAAAAAGAAAAATATGATGGAGATTAACAGGGGGGTTAGCCTTTAGTTATTTGTGGTTTTTATCTTTTTATTTTTTTTTTTACATCTGCTTCGACTCGTGTTGGGATTAAATGGGATTTAATGTGTTGGAATGTTAAATAATAATTAATTATCTTAAGTGCGAATTTATGTAAGTTGAATTGAGGAAAAAATTAATCTGACTTAAGTAATTTTAAAATATAAAAAAAAATATTTTTTTAAAGTGTAACTTGAGTCGAGAGGCTTTGAAAGTTGTTCTAAACTCGAGTTATTGATAAAGTTGAAGTGATGATTAGCACGAGATAAGAGGATGGAAATGAATTGAGGTATAAAATGAAAAAAAAAATTTATACTATTTTTTATATTCCTCCAAATTCGTTTTAAGATGCCGCAATGATAAAAGGAAAAATAGAGGCGTTTAACAGTTGTGGGAGAAATAAATTCTTATTGATCATGACTTGCATTCTCGAGGCCCCGCAGCCTCAAACGAGTTTGACTGTGTTTTAAGGTGCAAAGAAAATTTTTTTTTTCTTTTCTAAAGTTCCAACCCTTGTAAGGAAAAGATGAAGTATTGAATGTTTCTTTCTCGCCTTATGCCGACAAGTCGTAATTTAATTTTAATGAAACGATGGCAGTTAGCCGTTTACACAGAGAAACACGAATTGAATTAATAATTAAATTTTAAAAAATTAATCCCTAATTTTAATACGAATTCGCGATTGGTTTGCACTCGATACAATTGATGGGGGAATGAAAATAGACCCTTTGATCTCGCACCGCCATTGTATGAGTCCAACACCTGGAATAAAAGGAGTGAAATAAACCGGGAGTAAATTGAACCGAGTGATAATTAATTCTTTTTTTAAAATTCTTTTTTAAAATTTTATTTTTTTAAATCTTTTTTTAGGTGTTTGGTTACTGCATACCGAATGGAGATTTCACGGGTAACGATGGAGGTGTGGTGGCTATGGTAACTGAGTTGGGAGAACCGTTGGACATCATCAAACTACTGCAGATGTCGTGGGAGGATCGGCTGAGGGTAAGTGAATGGGGAAAGCCATTGGCGAGGAAGGAAATAAGCAAATAAATCAATTTCAGTAGAGCGTACAAATTGATGCACGCATCTGTGTCCATTTTGCAAATTTTCTACTTTTTTTTTCTTTTATTTTTGCTTCTGAGTATTTTTACTGTTGAATTATTGATAGGGTTTTTTTTTTTGTTTTGTTTTCTTTTATATTCAGTTGAGGTGTGGATGTGAATTTTATTTTTAAATTTATTCCAGTCCACACCTGGACTTTTTGCATTATTTATATATAAAAAAAATTTATATTATTATTTTAAATTTGTAATTTTTTTTAAGGAAGGGGAAAAACACATTTTGAGTTAATTTGTAAAGTGTGAATGAAGAATGTTTGAAATAAGAGTCATTTCTGAACACTCAGTCTATTTGATTGGGGGTTTTGATTTATGTTTGTCAGCTGTTGGCTCTCGTCTGGACACCATTTTCTTCTGTCTGATGAAAGATCAACTCCAACAGTTCTCATTTTCAACAGATTTTTTTTTTTTTTTTTTTTTTGAGAAAACTGTTTTTGGTTACGATTTTAATTGGGAAAAAAATTCAATTAAAAATAATTTAAGCGATTTAATTAATTTCGTAATTTTTTTTTTAATTATAATTTTAAAAATATTAAAAAAATGAAAAACTGTGGGCGTTGAAGTTGTTATCGTTGCTGTAAATCATTTCAAATGTTTTTTCAGACTTGCAAACGATATTTTCTGTCATCTGTTTAATTTATTGAAACAAAAATATTTGTTGAAAATATAATTTATACAATGAACTTTTATTCTCAAAAGGGATTTCCATATACAATTTTTATATTAAAAATTGTAAATCACATTAAAACGAAGTTTAATTAACAGCTCTGAGAAAAATCAGTAAATAATAAAAAAAGAAACAAAAAAAATCTGCCAACACTTGATGAAATAAAACATTTATTATGGTTTTGGGAGTGGCTCGTAATTGTGGATAATTAATCGTTTACCCCAAAACCATAAATTTCTTCATTTTTAACTTTTAAAAAAAATGTTGATGTGTTTTTAGTTATCGAATATTTTAATAAGTAATTTTTATTACCTCTCATTTTAGATATGTTTGGGAGTGGCTCGACTTCTTTATTATTTGGCTCATTCGCCTTTGGGATCGCTCGCTATGAACGATTTTCGACGTCAACAATTTGTGTTGGTGAATGGTGAATTGAAATTGTCAGACGTCGACGATATGAGTGTGGAGGAGCCGTCGTGTCCAGCGGGGAATAAACCGTGCCATATTTCACTGTTGAATGGCAATTCGACCATATCCGTATTGTGCGAACGAGGTGTTTGTAAAGGACACAATGAGAAATTGAACATCGTCAAAGCCGGACGACATTTTACGACTTTTCTTTTACCTCACGGAGCGCCCAATCAACTTCGGCCACTCGTGGACGACATTGTCCGTGCTTATAATACAGTTTCTTCCGATTCCAAGAAAATTCTGGCAGCTACCGAAGAGTTAGTGAATATGTACATTAGTGGGAAATATTTAAAAAAGGAGCGACAGTTAAACACTGAAATAAAAAGTAAGTGAAATTTACTTTGAATTTGATTTGAATAATTTAATTTTTTTTTCTCGTTTAGAATATCGTCAATTGGATTTTAGTGATTTACCCGGTCAATTTGATTATCGGTGTCAATTATCACTGTCTGGAAATGGGTGTACTTTGTCTGTGTTTGATATCCAAGAAGCAAAAGATATTTGCTCTCGAGATGCTGATTGCAAAGCGTTTGTTGTTACCAATCAAACAACTTGGACAGGTAAGAAAATAAATGTTTGAGTGAAGTGAGCAAATACTCTAATCTGTTTTCTTTTTAAATTCAGGAAGAAAATTAGTTCACTTTAAAAGTGATTTTACACGTAAACCTGCATGGAATTTACTCACAACACTTTATACGAAAGACGGCGATTAAATAAAAATATTTTTTGGTGGAGTTAATAGAATTGTAATTTATACATTGTGCATACTGTGTATGTGTAATATAATGGCAGCAATAAAAAGAATTAAATCGAAATTTCTGATTCATGTAAATCGATACTCAGAAATAATAATCTCGTAATATTTAATACCAGAAATTTATGGTAAAGTCTATTTGTCATTTGGGTGACTGAACTAATCCATCTTAATTTAAGCACTTGTTAATGACACGTGCTCATTGATCCGTTTGAATTATTATCAATTAAATATATACGCAATTGGATGGCTCTTTTGGTAATTTCCTGAAGTCGTATAATCTCCTTAACGGGTTCTTCACAAAGACCCAGTTTTATTTCCTCTCTGAAAAACCAAGAGACTGCGTTACATTTAGGCCGATCGATATTCTTTCATCAACAGACTACTCTATACTAAAAGGTAACTTATCACAGTTTATCACGAATATATCATCTTTGTTACTCGTGATTAGATAATCTAAAACTGAAACTTGAAAAGTCATATTTTTTTATTTTGATTTGAATTTATAAGATGAAAAAGTAAAACCAACACAGCTAAGCAAAAAAAAAAAAAGTTAATGGATAAAAATTTACGAGTCTTTCTTCGATATAATACAATATTAGATATAAAAGTGATATACTTGTGTTTTCTGGAAGAACAAATTTTGGTGACTAGTCATTAAATATACAGTTGGTCATGGAAGGCAGCTTCGTTTTAAGTTAAGAACAGGGCAACGTAAAATATCTGAGAATAACTAGTCACCCGTAAACAACTATCAAGCAAAATATTAAATATCTGGATATTTCGTTTTATAATTTTTTCAAAAGTTAACAATATAGCTAATGATATTTGTATATTCTTTGTTAATGATATAACAACAACTACTGCTGGCGATCAATAGTTTGGAAGAACCAATCGGTGAACCGTCGAAGCTGATTCGCCGCAGTTTCCGACTCCTCTTGTAACCGAAAATTTTTCTGGCGAAGAGAATTCACTTCAGATTCTAATGCTTCTTTAAAATGTCGTTCTCGTTTCAGTTCTTGTTCTAACAGCTGAACTCGAGTTTCTAATTCACGCAGCCGATGTTCGTTCGAGATACCCACGGCTCTAAAACACATTTTGAAGATTAATACAATTTTCCATTAATTTATTTATATTTATAACGAACTTAGATCCTGGAGTTGTTTCCAGCCCCAAACGATCCGTAACTTCGGTTATCCACGTTCCGGATCTGATTGGTTTACTTTGTAAAGGAACTCCTACAACTTGCATCGCTTTTGTGGCAGTGTTCACTAAACTCGGCCAATCGATATCTTTGGATTCTGGAAGCGGCAACATATTTTCGGGTTTTGCCGACACGGATTTCAGTTTAGAACCCACGGCGTTTGGATGAACTCGGGGTGATAACCTGTAACAATATAATGTCATTAATATCCAACTCGTTGCTTTCAAATGTTACTCGAATACCTTTCCTCTTTAGACAATTTATTTTCACTAGGTGCTGGGGATGATGATGATGTGGTTGAAATAACGGTCGCGGGTCTTGCGATGGTAAATATTACATCGGCATCGTTACTGTTGTCGGAAGAATATGTTGCCGTGCGCACACTATTTTGACTGCTGCTACTACTACTTAAATTTTCTCTGGATGACATTTTCGATGGTGGAGGAGCTGGGGGTGTTGAGGAACGATTGCGATTGCTATTTTCATCCCTGACCTGATTAATTAAAATAAAATTAAAATTAATGGTGGATTCGTATTAATATTTCAACTAACAACTAACTTTATCATCGTGCGTATTAATTAAATCGGGATTAATTAATTTGAGCAAATCTTCTTGGAATGTACTACTTATTTGACCGCTATTTCTATTCACTTGTTGTTGATGATGTTGTTGATGTTGATGATGTTGTTGATGATGCCGAGAACTCGGACCCGATCTTAATTTGGCATCACCCATATCATTCCTTTAAAAAAATAAAATATCTTTTAATATTTATTAGAAAAAAACTATTATAACTCCTTGTTACCTCACTCCAGTCCTTGGACTGTGCGTTCGACTACTACTCGAGCTGCCGCTTCCACCCCAACCACCGTCGATAGGCCATCGACGTCGACTGCGAGGCGAGAGACTGTTGCTACTCCCTGATTGTTCGTCTTCGCTTCTGGTGCCGTGAAAACGTTCGCTCGAAGTGTCGGAATGTCCGTCGCTGATTACAATTGCTGGTGATGCCAACACGCCCGATTTCTTTTCCAAATTCAATTGCTGATTCGAGCCTCTGAGAGAATTAAGTCTATCGTGTTGCACGTAATCGGAATTTTGATAGCCAATGCTCGCGTAATCATGATAATTAGACAACTGTTCAGATTCTCGATTTTGCAAATGTCCATGTTGATGATGAGAGGTATAATTTAGTGGAAAATCTTGAGGTCGTTTGCTTTTTAAATGCGAGAAAGCACTATGTGAAGCAGGAAGGAGTCGGGCGGGAAGAGGAGGTGGAACGGGTTCTTGATGACTATCTGGTTGAGCATCGTTTCGTGTTTCAGCATCAAGAATTTCACTAACATCATACCACTTCTCCTCACTCGACTGGCTGGAGCTGCTGTTTATCTCACGTGCATTTCCAAACCGTTGTTCTATAACTGTAGATCGGGTGCTGCTTCCACTATAACCAGAGCTTGTTGTGGAATACGCACTCGACTCTGTATATCTAAGCAAAAATTATAATTTAGTATCGCGTAATTTTTTAGTTAATTTCAACCAACTTTGAACTTTTTATTTGGCTCTGTGCTATTTGTTGCCGATTCTTAACCCGAGATACTACTTCTGTACACGGCTCGAAATTCCTACTGACGTTCTCGTAATCAGAAATTGTACTTGTATTCATTAGATATGAACATGAGTGTAAACAACAACCCCTGAAATAAAATTACCATGTAAATAAAATTTCAAGGAATACTATTTTGCAACTTACCTTCTAGGAGTATTATCTTGAAATGGAGGTATGACCGTAATTGTAACCGTTAAAGAAGTCTTAAGTAAATCCACCATTTGATCGTGGGTCATAGCTGAAACCACAACTTTACAGATCTAAAGGATAAGTTTATTTTAGTTTATTTACACTTCAGTAAATCACAAACAATGAGGTTACTTCAACCAGACGACTGCCTTGTCTAACACCAGCCTGCCAAGCGAATCCATAATTTTCTACTTCGGTTATCGTCCCGTCTTGCTGCACATGAAATCCCAATTGACCTATATTGTTCCTCTTCAATGTAAACTCCTGCGTCTGTTAAATAATTATATTTACAAAACTATTTCACTAACCGAATATTTCATTACTTACTTCGCAGCCTTGTGAAATGCAGCTTAAACGACTGACGATTTCTTGAATTTCATCGACATCAGGATCACGACTGCGTATGACAATGCACTCTCCTTGATGGTAATAAATCTTAAGGCTATTCAAAACATAAAATCTTATTATTTAAAAGTTTATAAAGTGATTAATTTAAAATATAAACCTGTTTGTCTGAGAAGACCATCCCAATATACTCGTTACAGGACATACAAACACAGGCTCGCGATTATTTTCTTCAACCAAAATTAACGTGTCGCCAGATAATCCCAGAAAACAATTTATTACCCGTGACTGACCATAATCTTCGACCTTGTTTTTAACAAAGAAAAAAATTAAGAATAGATGTGACACTTAAACTTGTAATCCGCACTAACGTGAATATTCCACACAATGGCTCCTTTAATGTAAGAATCTGGTATAAACCTCGCTCGAGGCTTTTCCTTTTTGCGGACACCAAACGATAAAGCTAAAAAATATGAAATGTTTCAAACCTTGTCAAAATATTAAAATAAATAAATACTTACAAAATTTCGATCCAACTTCTAAAGTTGTATTCGTGACGTGATTCGTAGCTAAATCCTTGAGATATTCCTGCCTTGTTCTCGTTGCCATAGTCGCAAATTTTTCCGATTTGTGAGCTGCGTTTTCTGCATTGATAACTGCAGAAAAATAAACCGATTTCAAAATTTATCACAAATTAGATAACGCAAGTTGAAGATAACAAATATTTACTCTTAGCTAATAAAAAATCGGCAAAAGCCTTTGACTTCGGAAAAATTGCATCTTCTGGAATCGGTGGACCAAACGCCTGAACGTCTCTTGATCGACTCACATTAACCCTGAGCATAAATTTCAATGTCATTACAATTTAACAATTTCAATCAATCAATTTACTTGTAATGAGTTTTGTCCGTACACGGTTGAATGGCTCGGATGACAATGAATACATGTTGAAATTGAGAACGGATATTTTTCGGTGTGAAAGGACGTGCATCTGGTTCTTGAAATACAATGGTTACTATATCATTACCAATGTGTCGTTTCCTGAGAAGCTGTAATCGTGAAAAATATTATCTCTTATCAAAAACTAATACAATCTCAATTTTTAACTAACTTGTTGCCGGTTGTTTGCACTGTAAGGTAGTAAAGAAGACACGTGAAACATAATTTCACAATCTTGGAATGCAGCGTAAACTGAATACAACCCTGTAGAATCAGCTAAAAATTAAAAAAATAACGATTACAATTAGTTTTAAAACCGAATTCAAAAATTTAATTTACTTTTATTGTCCAATTGTGCCCGATATTTATCAAAACCTTTCAATCGAACTCGTTGTCCCAACATATCGAGAAATTCATCAAAAGCAGGTCCCGAGTGTTCTAACCAATACAATCTATTTATCAATTCGTTCGTATCTAAAGTCATTATTTATGATTACCATTATTGTACATTTCTTCCTCGGTGGCCTGACCCGCTTTACAATACATAATTCCAACTTTATAAGTATTAGTGACCTTAGATAGAAAAAGTAGACATTTAAAATAAAATTTTAATCTGAGAATTATAAATTTCATACTCCTTGTTGATCTAATTTGATAAGTTGTTCTTCATTTCGAGGTACTTGCAAACCCAATCGAAGGCACGAAAGTTGAAGTTCGGGTGCAACATAATCCAGTACTTCTTTAATAGGAATCCCCCTACTGCTATTTGATTTCAAACTAGGAATTGCATCTTCTAAAACACTTCCTCGAAGTGTCGTCAACTGAAACAAAATTCAGAAAAATAATTTGTAAAACATAAATATACTTTTCTATTAGTCATGTAATAGTATAATGCAATTGAAATTCACAAACAAACGCGATATAATCTATATACAACAGTATATACTGCAGATAAGAACTGAAAACTAGGTTAGATAATCCTTTCTGAAAAGAATATAAAGAGTGAAATAAAGTAATCCCGTTATTACCTCGCTTGTTCTGATAATAAGACGATAACGGTATTGTGAGAAACACTCTTTTCCCGTTGATGAAATACCATTATCTTCAATCTTCTCACGCATAATACTGACAGCTACGGGACCCAGATTTTCATCAATACCAAACCAATTTTGATGTTCTAAACGAAAAATTCAATTTAGAAACACAAAAGAAACAAATGAGATCAAATTTACCTTTCCCTGAAAAATAATTTCTGTAATAAGTGACCCCTTGATCGACATTTTCAATCTGTAGCGAATGAGTTTCGTAAGGGCAATTCCATTTTTTCCAATAATAATCTGCGGCACCTTCTAACACGGATATCCCACACACAACTGCGGGTTTATAAAACTGAACGGAAAAGATCCCGTTTTGACTATCTTCAGGTATCCTCGGACTTTTGCTCGTGGCTCTAGTTAAACTAATAACCCGTTCTTCTTCTCCGCCTATTTCGTTTCTGAAAAACGGGCAACTCTGGACCAATTCGTTGTTTCGACCGTCGCCCAAATCACTTTCTTCGGTTCGCACGTCTTCTGTACTCCCATGAGGCGTCGCGCGATTCGACATCGATGCGGCAGAAGCTCCAGTCGTCGTGTTTCTCCTTTTGTTCAAAATAGCTCTCAGTCTACTGGCATATGCCAAATTAGCAGTTATGCTCTGTAAGTCGTAGTGAGCAAATGCCTTCCGCCTCAGTTTCTCTTCCAGTTTTGTGTCAGCGTCTAATGAATTGTCCGATCCTTTGCTGACGGTTTCGGCGGTCAAATCCGCTTTCGTGCCGCGTAATTTACGAAACAAAGACGGTTCGTTGTTGGTTGAAGATTTATTCTTATTAGCTTTGGCCTTTTCTTTAGTTTCCCACAATTTTGGAAATTTCGATTTCGTTTTCGGACTGGAGGCGCCTTCGAGCGCATCCGATCCGTTTACTAAAGCGTTTGAAGCGTTTTGAGTGGACGGAGCGCAGTCGATACGACCGCGAAGGTAATCTGCGATTTTTGCAGGTCCGGGACTTCGTTGATCGGGATCGGTGCGAAAATCTCGTAACATGGCAAAGAAACTTTCCCCACTCGTGCTGATCAAGTCGATAGACGACGCGCTGCCGTATTCCCGTCGCAGACCGGCCGGAGATTTATCGTCTAGAGTTTCGTCCAAGTCCAAACTGCTGTTACTACGATACAATCCGCTGGACGATCTCGGTGGAGTTGCGTGTGTATGGCTACCATCATCCCATACCCATCTGTTGCTCCGTTCGCTCTGCGATCGTTGAGGACTCATTTTGTTTTGATTATGCACATTTCTTTGCGGCTGACTGCGAGTAGCCGAATGATGTTCGTTGTAGGAAGCCCGAAAATCAGAAGACATTCCTATTTTGTAAGGTCCTCGATGCGGCGAACTCAAGACGGCGCCATTCATTTTCATCTTGTGCATGTTGTTGTTGTTGGCACCTCTCGGCGAAGGATGTTCGTAGCCTTGCATTGGTTTCTTGCAAATATTTTCATTGATAAGCCCGGAATTGTGATGAGAATTGGTTAGGTTGGGGCAAATAATTTCCTCCATACCAAAACCCGCAACATGAATCACCATCAGGCGTAAAGGGCAAAAATGATAAATTCTCGCCTCGTCAAGTTACAAACCACATTGTAAACTTCCTTTTAAATACCTAAAAAAAAAAAAAAAAAATGTAAAATTAGATGAAAATAAAATAAAATTTTTAATGGAAATTAAATAAACGTAAAAATTAAAATAAAATGAATTAAATAGAGAAATAAGAAAGAAAATGAATGTGGAATGTTGTCACCCAATAAAGAATGTAGTCTCCCCTCAAGGATCCATTTACACCCTCCTCGTGCAAAGATGCAGTCTCCTGGCACAGTTTAGTGAGTGGGATGCGCATCTGCAGGCGATGACATAATCGCACCGCGGACAAAGAGGAATCTTAATCTCACCCTTAACAAATTGAGATGGTTACGCTTTTCAGGAAAGAAAACTGAATGTGAGAATAAAAAAAAATAAAAAAAGTAACCTTAGGTCATAACTCGGTAAAGTTCAACATCCCACTCAATGAATGCTCTAATTACCACGCAAAATAATTAATAAGTTCCATTCACTCATTTACACACAGGAGACTATACGCATCCAAGTTCACTTCCTCGTATATTTTTATTACTCAAACACTGCAAAAAATTATATAAAAAATTTTCACATAATTCTCATCAGCAATTCGAGCTCCGTACAGTGGAAATGGAATCATAAAAAATAATTTGTCTCAGTCATTTTTATCAAAGACAAATCGAGTAAAAGTAGCGCATAAAGATCAGGATGTCACGTTTGGCATAAAGAAGCAACAGAAAAAAAAATAGTTACAGAAATAAATTGAAAAATGTAATGGTATACCCATCATCAAACTTCCTTTTTCATTGCCCTTCATCCTACACATCAATCTAAATCAAGATATGCTTAAATCTGTGTGGTAATACATACATAATGTTTTTTGGTTTAAATAGTGTCAACTTTGCGTGCTGTTTTAAATTATTTTTTTAGCATTTACAAATAAAAATCACGAGTTGGTTTGGTTGGGTGACCTGGTCAAGTTCACACATACTGTCTAATCATGATAATCTCGAGGCATAAAAGAATTTTTTTTTCATTACAAATTTAAATTGACAATAACTGGTAAGGTTGCTCTTGCCTCTCATCCTCCCTGTACATAAAAGGTTTATTTCTATGGGCCAAGTTCAATGAACCATAAAAACTTCAACTGATAATGAAATAAATTTTAAAAAAAAATTTTTACTTTTCCGAAATTATTTTTCGTATTTTGACTCGATGCCAGTTTTATTCACCGATTCAGTATTTAGAGCATTTTTTTTACTTTACTCAAAGCATAAGTCACGTTATTTTTAATTTTCAACCGCCAAATAAAGCTATAGTTAAAGGTTATAATTTCCAATTTGCAACACAATCTGCTTTGAAGGACACCGATTAATAAGAAAGACCCTTTTATACAAACTCTTCAAACTTCCGTGAAGAATTTCAATTTATAATAAATTTTAAGTAAAGTGGCGAATGGAGTTGAGAACAAAAGTATCCATGTGTAGAATCGAAAAAACAAAAAATAGAAAAAAATTCAAAACATCTGCCTACTTAAAACAGCAGAAAGTACGAACCCATCTTAGTTCAAGGACAGCAGATTAGTAAGTTAGAAAACTTCTCACGGAAATATCTTTATCGTGCCACACCTCAAATTTGAAAAATTTCAGCCGAAATCCAGTCACGAATTCCTCATCGTTCTACAACGGCAGAGAGAGAAAACAAAGTAACGAACAGAAAAAAAGGAATAAAACATCACCTGTTACCAACAACCACTCACCTTTTACTCATTATCAAGAGATCAACATTTCGTTACTATTCTCCTTCACCCATTAATTTCGCAGTAAGTTGACGGATGTGTTAATAAATAAAAAATTCACATAAAGTTCCATCCTTTGCGAAACAGATCACTACATTTGAATGCGAGAAAAGAAGTTCGTTTTTGATACAGCACATGTTCAACAGACTGGGACAAAAAAAATCTAATCTCGAACCGAGTCTCGGCCAAATAAAACGGGCCATTACGAGTGAGTAAGGGTAGTTGGCGCGAGAGTATTAAGTGATGAGAAAGTCACTAATTAGATGAAACAGTTTTCAAAATAGAATGGGGAAAAGAGACCTCTCAACATCTGTTTCCAAAATAACTCTTTAAAACAAGTTTATATCGCCCTTTTCTATTTCGTCATAATAAGCCGTTGTCAATCACATTATGCCATATACTTAATATTCTCTCGACTGGTTTCGTAAGTTTGGGTATTGCCCGATGTAACTCATCTTCGAAAAATTTGAATCATAATCGAGACTATAATAACACAATATTCAATGGGTCGAGTAATTCTCAATGTCTGGCTGGTTTTAACAATAAGTAACCCAATTTATTAGCCATTTCCTATCACATTCAAATGTAAATTATGTTTATTTCACTGACTCACCCCAACAACAGGTAAAAAAAAAAAAGAAAAAAAGTAATCATCAAGGAGTGTTTCGCACATGTTTGCACATTTTAAAATTCAATGAGTCACTTTTTAAAAATTTGTTCAACTTCACTTTCAATTAAAAAAAAATAGAAAATAATTTCTATTCAGAACGAGCACCACACCCAATGAAAATTGTAGCAAAATGAAGCACGCCTAATGTTTCCAGAGTGATGAGCAAAATGAAATCATGTTTACAGTTCACAGTATGGTTGGTGGGGTGTGTGTGTGTATTCACCCTCTCCGAAACTGCCACTCCCATAATACTACGCGGTGCCAGTGTCCGAGCAGCCAAGCCTATTCAACTGATTCCACCCAAGCATAATTCCCTTATAGCGCCATCATCACAGTCCGCAGAACATGAACACAAGACTTCAACTCTTGACGTTCAAAACCTTACTTAACATTTTTAAAAAGCTATTGAAAAACTTGTTGTGTGCATTGATTTTTATAAAAAAAAATATTATTTACAAAAAATAAGGTATCTAATGATTTCCATAAATGAATACTTTTGAAATACGTTTTTATCTGGTGAGGTCAAACGTACCTGATGGTAGTAATTACCCCACTTTTCCATTGGTCACGTGTGTATTTTTATTTTTACGAAGTACTTCTGTTTCTTGATAATTTTTTCCGTCTACTATAAACATTGCGTAAAAAATTTTTTTTGAAGGGGTTTTGCTTGTTCTTAATCTCATGTAGCCTTAAGCTAGTGTAATTTAATTGTACACTTCACTTTTAAATCTCCCACAACTTTTTTGTAAGGTTATAAAATTTTGTAAAATTAAATCTTATGTAAAATATTAAATCGAAATTTCTAAATTTAAAATCTATTAATTATTGTTGTTTTTAAATTGGATTTTTTTTTAAATAGATTTTTATTGTGTTGAGAGTTCTGGCTTATCAAAAGAGAAAAATAATATTTTTTTCTATTTGCATGATCAGTCAAGTGTAAAAGATGTGTCATTAAAGTTTGTAACTGGAAAATGTTAAGATTGAATTTTCTAAAGTTTCCTTAACCATTTGTGGATGCTGCATTATTATGAAGTAAAATGGGTGTGTTCTCTACTAACACATGGTTGAGCTTAAATTTTGTGTAGGAAGTAATTTTCGTTAAAGTATGGTTTGAAAAGTAAGTGGTTTAATATATTAATTAATGATAAGTTGGAGTTGAATAGAAAAAGTTTCGGGAACTTGTTTCGAGTTCAGTGTCAGTGATAGAAAAAATTGTTATACTCTGCAGAAAGAAAAAAATTGTACGCTTTAAAAACTTACCAAAATAAATTACTTTTTCTTCATTTAATCCTTTTATGTCATTGCTTCGCAACTTGGTAAAGGAATTGGGGGCGTATATATATTCTATTCATGTAAATATGGAAGAAACACAGCACACAATAAAGTATAAAAACATACACACACCGTCAGCCTAATGTTCTTGGTTTCCAAATTCGGCACCTGGCGGCCCTCGATATCACGATCAATATGATGTTTATGCCTTAATCTCAGATTGCTAATAACATTTGTGTATTGAAATATTTTTTTTCCTGTATTTTTATAATTGGGAAACATATTTTATTACTGTTTTAAACAATGGTTTTTTAAATTTTATTTTGCAACAAATGTTTTAAACCTTTTAAATTTTACCACAAGATCGCAACAGTGTACTTTGGTCTTGTCTGCTAACTACCAGTGGATTTATTTCCAAGATGCATATAAATATTAGAAAGGAATATTTTCTAATTTTCTTGAAGCGAAACCAAACACGGCAGTTTTCGTTAAGGAAAAAAATCGTATCGGCTCATAAGAAAAAATATGCAGAAACAATACTTCTTCCAACAACAAGTTTTCCACTAAGAATTCCAAGTGCTAAAAGATCCGAATTGGAAATAAAAATTCAAGAAGTATGCTAATTAAAATTAATAAAATTTAATTATTTTAAACAATATTATTTACCTATATAGGTGTGTGGTTTTAATTCGCTTTATGCATGGCAACGAGAAGCATATAAAGACAAACCGCAATTTATTTTACTCGATGGACCCCCCTATGCAAACGGCGATCCTCACATGGGACACCTCGTTAATAAAGTTTGTATAATATCGAAGTTTGATGATTTTGCACTATTATTGTATTATAACTCTTATAGGTGTTGAAAGATATTGTAATCAGGCACAAGCTGCTCACAGGATCGCGGATTCATTACGTTCCTGGATGGGATTGTCATGGGTTACCCATCGAATTAAAAGTTATTAAAGCAGAAAATGAAGCAAATTATACACCATTAGAAATTAGAGAACGCGGTAATAAGAAATTGCAAAATAAACAGTTAATTAGTTAATATTATCAATACTTATTTTAAAATTTCAGCTCGTAATTTTGCTTTTTCCGCGATTAAAACTCAGAAGAAGGCTTTTAAACGTTGGGGAGTAATGGCTGATTGGGATAATTGTTATCTCACAATGTCTAAAGATTATGAAATTGCACAAATGAAGTCTTTTTACGAGTTATATGAGAAAGTAATCACAATTTAATCAATAACTTTGCCTAAAGGATGTTACTAATACCACATAATTTCAGGGTTTAGTATATAGAGATTTTAAACCTGTTTATTGGTCTCCATCCACGAGGTAGGTGGAGAATGTGACTTGATTAATGTTTTATTTTTAAATTTACAATACGTTTGATTTAGAACAGCTTTAGCAGAAGCAGAATTAGAATACGATTCAAACTACCAAAGCACTTGTCTTTATGTTAAATTTCCTATTAAAACATTACCCACCAATTTGAAACCATACAAAGGTAAAAAAAATAGTGATCAAACTAAGAAAAAACAGAATTTAATTTGCTTATTATCAAATTAACAAAAGGAAAACAAACTATTTACGCTCTTATTTGGACAACAACGCCGTGGACACTACCAACAAATGAATGTATTGCTTATAACAAGCAGCTAAAGTAAGTAAATTATAAATTTAAATGACAAAATTTATATTTTTTATCAATTTAGTTATTCTTTAGTAAGAAGTAAGAATTCTGGAGATTCGTACATAATAGCTTCTGAATTATGTTCAAAATTAGAAAAGGTTTTATCACTTCAGTTTGAAAACATAGTTTCTTTCGAAGGTTTCTTATTTAATTAATACTTTATTACGTGAAGTAAAATTTTTATTAATTCTTAGGTAAATCATTAAACAATGTCACTTATATTCATCCCATGAGAAAAGAAGAATTAAGGTTTTTACCTGCTGCACATGTAACTGCTGAGAAAGGAACTGGATTGGTTCATAGTAGTCCATCTCATGGTTTAGACGATTACAATTTAGGCCT
>JAQFZU010000440.1:0-26609 GCA_034696185.1 Henia vesuviana | reverse complement strand
AAATTTTCAATACATATAAATAAAGTTAATTACATTGATTCACAACAAAACATCAATATTAAACCATTCAAAGAATATAAATAATACATTTAAATTTGAATACAATTAACAATATAACGATTTCGTACATAGCTTATTTAGAGCTATCTATTTCCAACAACCTAGGACCGCGTGGAAAAAATTAAAATAATTTTTTTTGCTTACGCTAGCGTGGGTAGAAGGAATGTCTCCTCGTCAGGCAACCGACTGGGGGGAGATGGCCCCGACGAAGCGTAAGCGCATGGCCCATGCGGGAACACATGGTAAATTTTATTTTTAATTTTTTTAGCTTACGCAAGCGTGGGTAGATGGAATGTCTCCTCGTCGGGTATCCGACTGGGGGGGAGACGGCCCTGACGGAGCGTAAGCGCATGGCCCATGCGGGACTAAAAAATCTGGTGTTTGACGTTGACGTAACCCGCGGTTACGAGTGCAACGTAACTTGCGTCATCGCCCCGGCGATGGGAACGGTCGCAAGCGGCGTGTGTACGGTATTCCCTACCGGGCACACAAAACCACAAACTCGAGGAACGGCATGCCCGCCATGTCCTAACGTTATTACGGGTCTTACGTTTAAACGTGCGCAGTCTGTAATGACCAAAACTATGGAGTTGGCTCGGTCCTAGCGCCAACGACTATGGACGTTAGCTAGGCAGTTACGGACAACCCTTGATTGGTCTGCACATTGTGGTGGCTAAATGGCAGCGATCAACGACGGTTGATTGGTCATTTGTCCATCGTGGTGGGTGGATTGGCGGGGGTGGGCAGCCCGGGGTCTGACGGAGGCTATGAGTGTGTCCAATGGTCAATGGTGTACGGGAACCGCGTAAAATGCGGCAGGCCCGACTCGGAGGCCATGGGGATGGCTATCTTTAACTGTGCAGGTCCTCGCAAGGGACTAATGGGATAGGCAACAGTTATCGCAGAATCTTACCCTCACAACTTTAACTTTTTTTTTTTTTATTCCCAAAACCCTTTTAGTGTCTCTAGTTAAATCGTTTTCAATTTTCCGAATAAATTTCTACTAAAATTTATTTATCTATTATTTCCTATTTTTGCCTTCTAAGGGTCCTTACATAGCTATGCTGGGGCAGTCGAGGATGGTCAGGGGCAAAAATGGTTGTTTTAGATTGTTTTAGTGTGGTCTACGGGCTAACAGACATAATTGTTCTCGCACCCTTTCTTTCTGTGCTTGACCGATTGTGATCTATCTTTAACCCCTCACGGCTCTCCGAGTGCGGGGACGTTGGTCTAGTGCAAAATATTGTTTGCGTGCCACGAGCGTGGTCAGATCCTCGCCCAAAGGCCATCGAGCGAATACGGGAGTGGAGAGGGGACGACGGAGCTTGGACAAATACCTTTGCTCGTACACCACAGAGTACAGGCGGGTAAAGGGAACCGCTTGCAAAAACACGTCGTGGTAGTCACGTAAAACTATTTTAACTAGACACTCTTTTGGTGTGAAAGGGTGATTAACGTATTAATTGTCCGCAATAAAGCTTGTACAGGGGGAAATGCAATTTCTCCCACAAAACCCCATTTTTATATGTTCTGTGTTTTGTTTTGTTTTGTGTTTTGTCTTTAATCTTTTTTTATATTTCAGCATACTCGTTCTTTTACAGTGCCATACCATCGAAATTCAGTGGTAATTTATTATCATGCGTTTTAAAGTCTACCGCCACAAGGCAAACGAACGATTGACAATAATAGACATTTAGAAATGGGCAATTTTATTGCTGTTTTTCTAGAAATTTATACCAGTAAAAGTTAAATGTTAAATTCATTATCCGAAAAATGGATTTTTTCTATAATTTTTACGCAATAAAAATTCATCTAATTTCACATGATCTGAGAAATGTGCCACTTTTTGGAATTTTTATAACATTAAATAAATACTTTTATAAGTTTATAATTTTATTTATCATTTTTTTAAGCGACTGAGAGAATTAACTTATTCTTTGTCTTGCATTCTTTTGATTCTTTTCTCCTTGAATAAAGGAAAAGATTAAGACACAAGTGTTTCCACTAATCTGTAACACGGATGCCACTTAAAGGATTAAGTCGCGATACCCCCATTTGTGGGTCACTTTACTTTCGAATGGAGGTCACGGCTGATAGCCCATGACAGACAACTGGAAGTTACGTGAGAGGGATTAGTGAAACGAGTCTAGGTCGGAAGTGGACACTGAACTGGGACAATTGCGATTTCTCCCACAAAAAACTCCCATTTTGGTTTTTCTGGTTGTTTTGTCTTGTGTACCATTTTTCCTTTCAAAACACTCGTTCTTTTATTTTGATAAACATGCCCTCGGCGTTAAATGGTAATTTCTTACCATGCGATGTCTGGGCTTATCATCAGTTGCCAAAGAAACGATTAACAAAAAAATAAGTATTTAGGAATTGGCAATTTATTGCTTGTTTTCTGATTATTTATAACGGTGGAAATTAAGAACAAAATACATTGTCCGAGAAATGTATTTTTTCTGATTTTTATGCAAATAAAAATATTTACAGATTGGCAATTTATTGCTGGTTTTGTACCTTTTTTTATAACAATAAAAGCTAAGTGACATTTGCATTGTCCAAGAAATGCATTTTTTACTGGTTTTTATGCAATAAAATACTTTTGTATTCATACAATTTTATTTATTTTATGTTCTAGGTTTGTGTCGTTCTGTTCGTGTCTTTAATTTTTTCAGCACTCGTTCTTATAGTTTTTGGTGTTTACTCTCGAAATTAAAAAGTAACTTATTACTATGAAGTTTCTAGGCTTACCATCAAAAGGTAGATGCAACGATTTATAAAAAACACAGGAGTTTAAAGATCGACAATTTATTGTTGGTTTTATGGATTTTTCGTAACAGTGAAAATTAAATAAAATATACATTGTCCGAGAATTGTATTTTTTCTGGTTTTTACGCAAATAAATATTTGAGAATCGACGATTTATCGCCGGTTTTCTGACTATTTGTAACTATAAAAGTTAAGTATTCAGTACATTGTCCGAGAAATGTACTTTCACTGATTTTTATGCTATAATATACTTTTATATTTATATAATCTTATTTATATTATTTTCCTTTTCATGAACTAAGAACGTTATTTTTTTTTGGTTCTAACTTTTTTATTATCTTCTTTGTTTCAAACAAAGGAAAAGGGTAGAAAATGCGTGGTTTCACTAATTTTTGACACGGATATCACTTAATGGATTAAGTCATGAAACTCCCCCTTGTAGGCCAACCTGCTTTGAAATGGGGGTCATGGCTGTACAGCCGTTGAGGGATGACATACAACATGTGACTGGTCGCGTGTGTTACGTGTGAGGGGTTAGTGAAGCAGGGACTGAGAAACAATATACATTGTCCAAGAAATGTATTTTTTCTGATTTTTACACAAATATAAATATTTACAAGTCGACAATTTATTGCTGGTTTTGTAATTTTTATATCAATAAAAATTAGGTGGAATTTGCATTGTCCGAGATGTATATTTTTCCTGATTTTTAGGCAATAAAATATTTTTATATTTATATATTTTAATTTTTATCATTTTTATTTTTAGGAACTGAGAAAAATTGTCTTTTTCTTTGTTCTGACCAATTTTATACTTTTCTTTTCAAACAATGAAAAGGGGTAAAAAACACAAGGTTTTACTAGTCTGTATCACGGATCTCACTTAAGGGATTAGGTTAGGATGCTCTCCCTCGGTAGGTTACTCTACTTTGGGATGGAGGTCATGACCCGATAACCAAAACAGAAGGTCAACTCAAACTCGTACTTGAGGTCAAAGCTTATCAACTGATGACGAGTGACCTACGTCACTTGACAATGAGTGACGGGCGAGTGTTGATCACAAGGGGGGTCGTCCCTATCACTCAAAAGTAACAAATGGTATATTTTACATTTGGGAGCCGTTATTTCTGACTTAAAAGGAGGGGAGGGATCTTCGACTGATGTCAGTTGTAGCTTACTTCTGAAAGTCAAATAAGCAATGACATATTTAAATGGTATTCATCATCTTTAACAATGGTTTTAAGGAACGTCAGTGACGTTTGGAAAGTTTATTTTCAGAAGTTGCTACGTCATAACGTGATGGCATGCTCCTCAAAATCATTTCTTTGTCCTTGTAGTATTAAAGTTTTTTAAGTTTATTATTCCTGATATTGGCGTACCTAGGGGGGAAGTTCTTCTCGACTTTCGACCTTGCCAAGGGATGTTGTCAGATTAAACTCAGGCAGTCTGATAGGAGTAAAACTGCTTTCTCAACTCCCCAAGGAACTTTCCAATTCACTAGGATGCTGTTCAGACTTTGCGATGCACCCTCTGCATTCCAATGGATAATGAATAGCGTTTTAGGGGATGCCAAATACAAGTGGGCAATGGCTTATTTAGGTGATGCCATTGTCTTCAGTGATAGTTTTGAGGAAAATCAAAAAAACATTTGGAAGATGTCTTCTAGAGATTGTTAAAACATGGTTTAACAGTCAGTCCCTCAAAATCGTCTCTTTGCCCTTATGAAATTGAAATTTTTTAATTTGTTTTTCTTCGATGATGGCTGTAGCCTGAGTCTGGGCAACGTAATAGCAATAGAGGAATTTCCAGCCCCTGGGAATGATGAGTCGTTACTACGATTTATGAGACTTGCGGGTCATTGTGCTCCTTTAATGCAATATTTTGATAACAACTGTGAGATATTGATTGAATTAATTTAATCAATTCAACAGGATGTCTCATGGGAATGGATCGAGGAATGTAATCAGGCATTTAGGCACATTTAACGACAACTGTCGCAACAGATCGTGCTGCCATTGCCCAATTATGGCCTTTTTCCCATCAATCACATAGATGCAAGTGCAGGAGGTCTGCGAGCAGTCCTTATGGGACAGTTGCCAAATACAGTAATGCGATGCAGATGCAGTAATGCAGATGTGAATTTGGTCAAAATAATTGACTGGCTTCAAGCTGATGACGATGACTCGATCATCGACATCTCACAATTACATCCACTTTAAAAGGAAAACATTTATGATTTTCTGGTTGGACATGATGGCATATTATTGAAATATGCCCCTTATAGATCCGACTGGTTCCTGGATGCTAAAGACGACAATGCTGCGTTGAAAATAGTAGTCCCACTACCATTGCGCAAGCATTGCTTACAACAATGTCACGACCACCCATCGTCAGGACATGGGGGTGTTGAGGTGACGTTAGAACGAGTCAAAAGGGCGTATTATTGGCCTAAAATGACATCTTATGTCACTAATTACGTAAAGACTTGTGATCGGTGCCAGAAGTGCAAACCCATCCAACGTAAACCCGCTGGATTACTGTCTTCGATTTCACCTCAAATTGGCAGATTCGAAAGAATTGGGATTGATTTATTGGGCCCCAAACCCATGACCTCTAATCGCAATCGATTCATACTTGTAATTGTCGACTATGCAACTGCATGGGTCGAAATGGCTGTGTTAAGGTCAGCTAAGATGGAATCCATCTTGCCTGTCGTCAAAAGATTTTTCAATACGTTTGGTGCAGTTTGGTGCACTTTTGTTTATCGTAAGTGATTTGGGTAAACAATTCGTGTCCGAATTGTATGGAAAATTCTGTGCTGATGCTGGAGTAACACCCCTTCGGACAACTCCTTATCACCCTCAAACGAATTACACGGAGGGAATAAATCACAATATAAAGATTATGCTCCAGATTTTCACTTTCGAGCATACGACTTGGGATACAAAATTAGGAGAAATAAATTTTGCGTTGCGTACAGCTTCCTCGAGCATCCATGGTTACTCACCAGCGATGCTAACGTTCTTAAAAGAGCTACGACCAGTATGGGATAATCGTCAGGTGTCATTTGATGCACCTTTTGACCCAGAAAGGCCATATAACAGCGTCAGGATGCTAGTCAGACGCATAGGAATTTTGTTGAAGAATGCGTTAGATCTTAAGGAATTAGCAAAATCTAAACAGAAATTGTATTACGATCAGAATCATCGTGACGAATCATTTGTAGTGGACGACTTGGTTCTATTAAAAACACACCCACTGTCAAAAGCAGGTGTAAATTATTGTGCGTCATTAGAAGATCGTTTCACTGGCCCATATTCTATCGTTGAGGTCAAGGGAAATGGCGTGTACGTCATTGCTAAACCCATAACTTTAACGAACAGAAAAACAGTAAATATTTCGCAATTAAAACGTTACTTCGCCGATTTATCTTCAGCCGAGTGGCCACCTACCACTCAGCCCACAGAAAATCCTATAAACACGAATAATGGAGAAAATACAGGCCATTTACCACCTAATGATTCCACAATCTCATCGGGTGCAGGCCCAACTCAGCCTATTGTTCAACCTGACACACTAAGGGGCATGACAGGTGATGTTCACACACAAGGACCCCACTCTCGTGCTCAAAGAACACAAAAACCACCTCAGAGATTGGATCTCTAGGGTATTTTCGTAGGCTTCGAACGTTGATCAAGTGATACAACATCAAATCATGTCATCACTCAACCAACCTCTCTATTTTTGTTATTTTCTAGGACTTTATTAAATCAAGGCGAATACCAAAAATAATAAACTAAAAATACTGGAACGTAGTCTGCCTCGTTTTCGACTGAACCAGAATCGAACTTGTATTTGTAGGGCGGAAAAATGGGATTTTTTCAATCATTTTTCGAAAAATTTTTTTTGTGTTTGATGGAAAAATCACGAATGCGGAGATTAGTAATTTTTCCGGGAATCGAAATGGTTATTATGCATCCATCGAGTGATCAGATCACTTAATGTTTAGCATAATCAAATTATGTTTGTGGGAACAAGTATTTTTGCCATAATCAAATCGTGAGACTGAGTCTCGTAATTCGAAAACAACAAATCCAGAGTTGCAAGTTGGCTGTCAAGCAATCAGATCGCTCAACTACCAACTTACGGCTGAAAAAAAGTTACAATTACAACGCTACATTGATTTATAACATCATTGAAAAATTGTTTTACGAGCTTATATTAGACTTACTTTGTGGCTCACCTTTTTTTTATGCGTTTTATCTTGATGTTTGGAAATTCTACCTGCTTTCGATGATCTGAAAATCCCCCTGTTTATCGATGCAACAACCCCGTTTTATTCCGCATGAAAAACAACGATCAATGACTATCAAACGATCTGATCGCTCGACAGTCGGTTAACAAATAAATTTATTTGAATTCTCACAGTAATTTACGTATCAGGAATCAATATTTCTTCTTCATTTTTGACCTACCTCGTAATTTAATTTAATTCTAAACCTAACAAATTTTATTTAATTTTATTTTGAGCCTAATACTAAAAACCTACCTGCTTACAGGTGACAACCAGTCATGGTTGCCACTCATAGGCACCAACTCTGCAAATAGCCATTACAAATTTGTCCCTGAAACAGTTATAGTTGTTGTTACATGTTATTGTTGTTAAATATTATTAAGCATCAATGATATTAAACTGTTCCCTACTTAGTGTTACAGAATTTTATAAATTTGTAAACTAAAATTTATAATTTTGCAATTTTTCTTAACACTAAAACCTACCTGTGAGTGGAAAAAGTGGTGAAAGTCAATGGTCGCAGTTCTTTCTCGCTAGTTAAGTGACCAACAGGTCTGTAAGAAAATTCATAATAATTTTTGGTATTTCATGGTTCAAAAATGAATTGTAAACGAATTCATTTTCTTTACCTAATTGTATTAATTTAATATGTTCTGTGTTTTGTTTAAATGCACTTACAAGTGTAACTTTTGTATGCAATAATTATTTTGATTGTCGAAGCATGTCACTGATAGATGGTGCTACTGAATATCCAAACTGGATGCCATTTTATTGTGACATCATGATCTATTTATAACCAGGATGCTGTGCTTATCCTAATTATTTTTATGTAATAACCTTTATTATTCTGTATGCAGAGGTTGAGAAATTTTCATGAGGCGATGACATGAAAATTTTAGCGCTCCAAATAAACAATCGAGTTTTGTTATAAATTTTGTGTGATCATTGATTTCATCAACTCATCTGGATGCAACAATGAACTGGATTGATAAACAGCAAGTTTTCAATCGAAATTAATTCACTTAGATGCATATAAACTCATAGCTGAGTGGCATCAAAAACGAGCGCGATAAACGAGGTTTAAGGAACTTTATTTGTGTGTTAACGACGATTCGGTTTGCTCGATTCAAAATCTACATTGTCGGAATTTTGGCGTAAAATCACAACAAGGTCACTTTAGTGGCAGGAAACCATAGAACTATTGGTGAAACATCATTATTTATCCATTGGCAACCTTAAAACACTATAACTTACCTGCTTTCTGTATCATTTGGCCACATTTCAGCAGCATTCATTTCGCGGGCGTCGCCCGGGCATGTTGAGACTCGTCTCAAAATCCGGATGACGCGATTACGTCATCGAGTGTGCTGTTTTGTCAAAAACGCACGAAAATCGATTTTTCCAATTACCATGCATTTTTTTTGAAGCCAAAAACGAAAACTACACATTTTTTTAGGTGGAATACGTAATTTCCACCCAGAAAATAAAATATTTTCATTCATGAATTTAAAAATAAGGAAATTTTGACTTATGAGTCATTACTTCCTCCACTCCTGGAAATTCTTGTCAATTCACTCACCATGTGGGGTTGGACTGCTTTAGTGTCACAAATCCTACAGGTTACATGTCAAATTGGAGAATTTATGATGTCACCAATGCCAGGCCTTCTAATCAATAAGCTGAAAATTACTAATTATTTCCAGTCTGTAGATATGGCTAAAATAAAAACATTGGTGATTAATTAATTCAAATATTGGCTTAAAATTAATGCCTGGAATAATGGTAACAAGTCCATGCAAATATATGCACAAATTTTTACCATTTACCAAACATTGAATGCTTAATTATGGCAGTAGATGGTGCTAATTAATCTCATAGTGTTACTACTATCTAGAATGCATTCTCCTGAAATGTGAGTGATTGAGTTTAGTTTTTTAAACCAAATTCGTCACTGTTATGCATTCTAAACCAAGAATAAATTACTAAGTTTGTCGGAATTTTCCAATAGGCCTAGTAATACATAAAAATTCTTAACTTTAGATTTAAAAAATCTACTCATGTAAATTAAGAATAAAGAACATGTTTATTCCAAATAAATATGATTCTCTTTATCTCGATTTCCCAGTTTTTTTTTACCCATGTTAAAAACAAAACTGAAGTTTTTAAACTTTGATTTTCCTTTTCTCTGTAACGATTACGCTGACGGTAGATGGCGCTATCTACCCCCGCTAGTAAAAACACTTTCGGAACTGCGATTTCTCGCAAGTTTCGACAGGATTTAATTACTTTTCTCTCTGTTTTTGCCCATGCTGATAATTAACTATTCAGTAGTCGATTTTTCGACCATTAAACCTTTAATTGTCTCATTTCTAACGCTGGTATGAATTTCTTTTTTCCCACATATTGGGTGCGCCTTTTATAGCACTCGATACTTGATTGAACTATTTTTGGAAGCAAATTTTAATTTTTTTTGGTTTTTTTCTACATTCTTACTTTCCTCAGGTATTAAGTGCGCTTTCAGCACTCGATATAGACTGAAATAAATTTGTAGCTCGAAATTTAAATACATCTTTACTAATTATTTACTAGCCAGGAATAATTACGTGTTGGTATCTTTTTCTACATTTTTTCCCCTCTTATCAAGTGCACAATTCCTAGCACTCGATGCGTATTGGAATAAATTTTGTAGTACAAGAAATAATTTTTTTTTGCCGTGGACAAATCGCGAGACTATGTTTCTTAATTTGAAAACAACAGGGGGTGTGGTAAACCAACTATCAAGTGATCGGATCGCTCAACAGTTGATTAGCTATTGGAAAGTTAAAAATTAAACATTTTGTCCACTTCCCAGTATTTTCTTTTTTTTTTTTCCCGATAGGTTACCGATCAGCCTCCCGACGATTTTTCAGTTATTCCAAGATTCGGCGTTTCTCTAACTTTTAGTTTTTTTTGTTTGTATAACTGCTAAATTCAAAATTTCATTTTGTCAATTTTCTTTATTTTCACAATGTTTAACTTAGTTTTATATAATTTTAGTTCAGTTTACTACCTCATTGTTTTTAATTATCATCCTTGGTTTTTTTTATGTAAATACATTTTTATATCAACAAAATAGTTTAGAACCACCACAGCTTCACTCGACCGTTGCGAGCCCAGCGTTTTCTCTGTGTTCGCCACGTTAATTCTTTGTTTTGTAGGTGTGCCTGGGGAAGTCGTTTTCGCTCTCCTCCTCACATGCCCACCCATGCTGCCGTAGTGTGCCGCTCTCCCCTTGGAAGATCGACAAGGGGGGAAATGTGACCAGATGTCACTAGAGGGCAGCATGGGTCCCGGTCAGGTGATCCCGGGGCGCGTCTATTGCACCACCTGAGGTGGCACAACCCGAGGTCAACAGTCAGTTGGTGACTCCCCATCCGATAGAACGGTCAGGGAATAATTGGCTAAAGAGGTGATGAGGAGCAGGGTTGCTCAGGTGGCCACGCGGTGGGCGTGGGGAATGTTGTGCCAGGGTTGAAAGTACGTACGGCTACCCCATGTAGCCATTTAGTGTGTTTACGATATATCAGACCTTGTATCGGTATCATAGATACCGGTACGAGGCCGGCGAACCATAGGAGACGTTGGGAGCGTGATGGTGATTGTGGGTTGCGGCCTATCAATAAAGGCTCGCCAATCTATCAATCACGCGTCCGACCCAAATTATTCAAGTGACCCATTTGCAACACCGCTGCCTGGAATCCGTATCCAAGCAGCGGCGGAGTAAATGGTCACAACTCGTTATGTTATAACCTTAGCTAAGCTTTCAAAATTAGTATACAAAGCAATTGTTCTGTACCAACCATTGAAGACATTATTTCGACCTCGACTCAACAATTAACTATAATGGAGACTGAAAAGAATTTTGAGTTTAGCTCTAAACCATCTGAATTCATTTTCTTGCGTATTGATGAAAAGACTATCAAAATAAGAAGGTTCTCAAGTTTCAAACTATAATCTAAACTACAATAATTATTAATTTCTATTTTAGATCTATTTTAATAGAACACAGTTTATACATGAACGAACTTTTAAAACATAAGCCTACAATGTGCATTGTTTCATTGGATAATGTAGATTTCTCAATATTTGATATGATCTTACGATGGATACATAAATCTGAATTTGAACCCGAATTGCTTAGTTTAACAACCGCAATTGAATTATTCAATACTGCATTGCACCTGAAAATAATCGGTAATTTAAACCTTTAACAATCTTTACATTGACATTGCAAAAAAAAATAACTTTTTAATTTGAAGGTTTACTAATAATTTGCGAAAAAATAATCGTAAAGAAATTTATGGATTCGGATATAACAGATATATATGAATTTATTGAGCAAGAAGGCAAAACCGATATATTTCAGACTCTTCATAATATATTGGTATCATCATTTGAATACATCGCAAAATATCCCAAATTTATGCGTTTCAATATTGATTTTGTTTGTTCACTTTTATCGGATAATGACATTGTAATCATTAGGTAAATCATTAGGTAAAAAAATTTAAATATTTTATTGTTTTCTATATTATGAATATATTTGCAGTGAAAAAGTTGTTTTGGACGCAGCTTTGAAATGGTTGAATTATGACTGGACTAATCGACAAAAATACACTTTACGTGTTATGTCGTGCGTCCGCATGAAATTGTTATCAAAACAAGATTTGCTTTTCATTTCACTACGAAGTAGTGAATTTCCTGTATTGGAATTACCAGAAGTGAGAAAAATGTTTCTCAATGCCTTTAAGTAAGCAGAAAATAATTTAATTATTTTTCTGTTTTACTTTTAATAAAATTTCGTACTCAAATTCTATAGATATCACGCTGCCGTTAAAACTTCTCAAATCTCATGTTTCCCTGACTTAATTCCACTTCTAAGAACTCGTTTCGGTGTATCAAATGAACAATTAAACTGCAAATTGGTTATATCTTTTGACATAGCTTCCTAGTGTGTTAAATTTTAATATATTTTCTTTTTATAGGATGAATCCATGAGGATAACTCACGACGATATCAATTCCAAGGCTGTTACAATTGCTAGACGTGAAAGAACTGGCGATGAATTAAATTTAAATATTCATTCAGGAACTTGCATAACTCCGAGATGCTCTTTTTCTGAGCGAGCGGGAAAAGACTCGTTAAAAACAAAACCATTATCACGTAGTAACTTAGCTCGTTGGATATCATCTCCAATGTGTACTTCGAGGCGACCACTGCCTTGGCAAACACTTTACAAATTGTATCCACATCTAAATAAAGAAGAATTAGCTGCTGTTGCAATTCAAGCCATTTTTCGCGGATTTCGCATAAGAAAAAAATTAAAAACAATAAACGAAGCTGCCCTAAAAATTCAACGATTTTATCGAAAATGGAAACAGAATTACAAACTATTTTCACAGATTAGTAGGGTTGGTTATTTGCCTATTGTAAAATACCTAGAAAAATTCTGTTTAATATTAAATAGGTAAGGAAATTGGAGTCTTCAGCTAAGGATGAATTATCAGCTGGAATACTTGTAATCGGAGGTTTAGATCCAACCCACAAACCACTCGCTACGGGCATTGACATACTAAAATAATAATATTACATTTGATTAATATTACATTTTCTATAAGCAGCAACTACAGTTTTTCATTACGATGCAAGAAAAAATACTTGGACACCATTTTGCGCTACCCCTGTACCATTTGTGCAAAGTGCGTGCGCTATTTTAGACAGAAATATATACATAACAGGTTTATTGCATTTGCATAAAATAATTTTGCTGAAGTTGTTATTCACTTGATAATTTTATAATAATAAGGTGGAATAATATTGCCTACTCGAACAACTAAGAAATCCATTAGTAGAGCCAATTGGTGTTTTAATTATTTCAGTAAACTCTGGATTAGATGCTGTGATATGTTGGAAACGAGAACATGTCATTCACTTATCAGTCACTGGGGTAAATTAATTGCTATTGGTGGGAAGGATTCATCGGGCAAGTACGATTGTATATTTGCTGAAAGAAGAGATTAAAATTGCTTTGTCTGTTACAGTTTACTAAAATCAACAGAATTCTACGAGCCGCATTTAGATCGTTGGTTCACTCTTTCTGCGATGAATATCCCAAGAATGGCAATGGCTTCCACCATTTATCAAAATAGTATTTGGGTTTGCGGTGGAACAACAATAACTACTTCAGATGATTACTCATTATTGACTATTACAGAAACTGTCGAATGTTATCATTTTAATACTAATAGGTATAGTTGTTTTCTCATCAGTGATTAGGAGTAAATAATAGAGACAAACCCAACGTTCTTAAGAGTCGATACTTTAACTCAAGGTTCACTCTTGGGTGCTTATTTAGTCACAATTAGAGGTTGAAAAACGAGAATTTGAATATTGCTTTTATCGTATGCCAATGTGCTGGGATTTTACAGTAATTGCTATATTTTGCTTGCAGTTGGACTAGTTGTTCTCCATTGAATATTCCTCGTATGTCAGCTATGTTGGTAACTTTATCGAATAGGTTGGTTCTTTTGGGTGGTGCATCAATGGATTCCGTACGACTAGATGTAGAAGAATACGATGGAAATAAGGATTGTTGGATTACCAATTCGGCATTGAATATGAGTAGAGAATCAGCGGCTGTAGTAACTTTATGTAAATGTTAACTGTAAAACTATTAAATTCGTTACTTCTATAAAATTATTTTTAGTCGATCTGGCATTTTTAATTGGTGGTTATTCAGCAGAGTCCAGCAAAGTACTTTCTAGCATCCAATGTTTCCTACCAGGACTTAATGGAGAAGTAGATAGCATTGCGAGTTTACCTTATCCACTAAATGGCCATTGCGCAGTTGCTGTATAATATCACGGATACAGAAATACATCGAATATGAAACTGACAAGATTTGTCTTGAAAATAAAAATCTTCAAGGCTAAATTTTTGTAACGAATTATCTTATTTGTTCAATTACTAAATCCATTTTAATTTTCCTGAATTATTTATTATTTTTAATTTTGGCAGTTTAAAATTCAATTTAGAAATAATTTTATAAAATAAAATAAAATTTTATTAAAATATAAATAAATTTTTCATTTTTTATTCGAAATTAAAAAAAAATTGATACAAATCTATATTATTAAGTTGCTAAGCAGCTTTTTTATATTAAAACTTTAATGATATCATTATCTTGTGAATCTCAGATTAACATTTTTAATGAAATATATAAAGAAAAAAGTAAAATTGATTTGACAGTAGCCGAAATAAATATATATTAAACATTTGATGATAATTTTATGTGACCTTATTAAAATCAATCAAAAAATCTATTATATAAAAGTTAAAACAAATCTTCTGATTATACTTGTTTTATTTTTTGCTGATCCTATTTCCATCTCTTTACAATTACAATATTGACTTTTTGCTAATCACGCATCTAATCTTTAAAACATTATTATATAGAATGAATTAATCTATGTTAATTGTAACCAAATATTTTTTTTATAATTAATGAATATTCTAAGAAAGCAAAGCAATTAATCACTGTCATATTTTTTTAGAGTTGCATAACATAACTACAAGGACATTACATTTCTTAGAAAATCTTAAGAGGGTTTATATAGCTTGAATAGGACATTGAGTGATCAGACTCGCATAAGTCCACCATCTCATAATGTTGATCAAGACTTTTATCGTGTTAGTGCTCTGCGCTTTTGGTAAGATTTCTTTTCTGAGATTATTTTTTATTTTATAGTTTATATTTTTATTATTTGATAAATGGAATTTCAGTTGCGATTATGAAAGCCGAGGAATGTCAAGAAGCTTGTCCGGCCATTTACAGTCCAGTTTGTGACACCAATAATAAATTGTACAGCAACAAATGCGTGTTGGATTACGAAATTTGCAAGTAAGAGTTTTTCTCATAAGTAGTTGTATTTAAAATAAAATAATTTATTTTGGATTTTTAGAAGTGGAGGTACAATCCAACACGATCCTACCAGAGCATGTTGCAAGGATAATCCTCAGTGCCAGGTCGGATAAACGAATTTAAGCTTCATAAAAATTCTATATTCCTTTTAATTGACAATGTATTGATATGAAAAATCAAAATAAAATATTATTTGCTGGCATAAATATGTTTTTTATACTTTGAATGGATTGAAGTTTCAAATAATTAATGTTTAACAATATAAAGGTTGTGCCCCTGGTTTTGATCAACTTCTTTACTTGTTTAAGGGTATTTATTTTCATGTCACGCGATAGAGCAAAATAAAAGAGACTTTTATTTGAATGGCAAAAACATTTTAAAAAAAAAACGTTTTTCAAAAAACATTTTTCTTAAAAATAAAAATAACTTACATCGGGAGGTGTCTTGCTTCTTAAAAAGATTTTAATTCATAGAAATTGTGACCAGTCGTCACTAGAGGGCAACATTGGTCTCAGTCATTAGACCTCGGGGAATGCCCACTACGCCGCCTGAGGGGGCTCAACCCTTAAGAAGGAGTCTGGCTCCAACTACCACAGTATAAGGATGTGCAGGGTTGCCCAGGTAAGAGTGTGGCAGACGTGGGGAATATTGTGTGGAGATTGAGAGGTATGTACGGCTATCCCACGTAGCCAATAAGTAGTGTCTCAGTTATTATGGCTTTGTATCAGCGGTTTCGACTGCCGGTAAAAAGCCGGCAAATCTAAGAAGCGTTGGGAATGTGGTGGTGATGTGGGTCGCAGCTTTAATCTAATAAAGGCTCGGCAACACATAAATCACGCGTCAGTCTCAATTATTTTTAATGTGTCCTGACTCTAAAATCGCTGTTTGGAGACTGTGTCTAGACAACGACTGAGCAGCTGGTCACAAAATAATATACAAACAATAAGACGTTTCGACCGCAATGTGGACAATCGAGCAACCGGGTTCGTTGTGGCAAGCGTCAATGCTTCCACAAAACCTTCTTTTGCGATTTTGATCTGTTGGTATCTAGGGAAGTTCACTGTCTTCCTTCTTGTGCAGTCCTGATCTTCAGTCACAACACTGGGCCCGTAGCTCCTTTCGGTTTGATGATATGAGGTTGGTAAGACACTGTACATTGAAAGACTTTGACTGGTGGTAGATTACTGATTTATTGCGACTTCCGTTGCATGGGCTCCTAAATACACTCATACCCTGGTGGTCCCAAGCAAAATAATTCGCCGGATTAATATTTACCATTGATTGTGCTCTAAAGATCACGAGAGGGTCTTTGATCTCAAAGACAAAAAACGTGCTAGAATGCATTGCAGAGAAAAGACCAAATTAGGCTAATGCTTTAATTGGGCCATCTTGTTGGCAATTTTGTGATCACCTGCAGACTCTTGAATCACGACAGAGGAAACGCCAATAATTATAGATTCACATAGATCTCTGCACTAGTTTTCTAATGATCTAATCCGTTTTCTGATTGGAGTGGAACTAACAATAAGAGAGATATAAGCTTCCAAAGTTTGCACTCTTTGAAGAAGTTGTATGTTACTTTTCGTTATTTTATGCCATTGTGCAGTTATATCTGTGTCTTTAACAATATAATATTCAAAACCAAATAAACTTAAGTTTTAAATTACAAATTAATATTGAAATTACAATTTGCAAGTTTAGGCAGAGAAATATTTAATTGTGTTACCAGTGGTGCTGGCACCAGATTTCATCATCTTAATGGCAGTGTGAAAAAATGGCAAAGGCCATAACCCCCTGTGCAGTGGCTGTATGTAAGGATGGTATAGTCCACATCCCCTGTACAGGGAGTTATGGACTTACTTACTGCCATTTAGATGTTGCAATTTTCTGACAGTGCTACCTGTGAGACAAACACATGAAACATGTGTCTGAACTTGTGAATTGTAAAAATGAACAGAAAATCATTTTACAACACAGAATTTTCGTGAAATCAATCTTGGTTTTTAAAACTATTTTAAAATATTTATTTGCTGTTGAATATTACTTTGTTATAAAGATTGCTAAGCAACCGAGATAGATATCACTGCACAATGGCGTAATATGGCATAAAGTAATTTACAACTTCATCTGTATTGTGGCTATTGGCTTCTATATTTATGGTTGCTATTGACACATCAACTACGTCATTAAAAGTAGGCGTGTTTTTGACGTTATGTTCATATGCTTTACAGGACGATTTATTATCTTTTTAGAGCTGGATCTGGTATCGGCCAAACCACAACTCGTGAAGGGATCAGAGCAATGACTTCCCAAGTAAAAAAATTCTTACAATTTTACAAAAACAACATAACATATGCATAGAAAATTACTTTCAAATGTTATAATTATATTTGAACATTTTATCATACTTTTATTGTGAATATGCTTGTTAATTAACCGTCGCCACCAATTTTACCCAACTTTTACCAAATCAAGGTTGATAGTTCCATAGACATATATTACCATGTATGTCTATGATAGTTCTTATTTCTTTCATGGAAAAATATTTTAATACAAGTTCGAACACGCCATCTATGCAAGTTTCAAATTATCTGATTGATTACAAGTTACCGATTTTGAGTTCAAGGTTGACTAATATGAGCATTAGTTATTCGCGTCAGACCATCGTAACACATAACATAATACAAAACTTTAATAACTTCTGCATAATTACTTCCTATTACAATAATTTTTCTCTTCTTTCTTAAAGTGTTTTTCAATGACAGATTTGTTTCTGCACTTGTCATAAATAAATAAATATTGATTTTTTTAAGGAAATGTTTTAATCTAGTTTTAATAGCATCGTTTTCTACTTTTTAATTGTTCAGGTTGCACCGTGGAATTTAAAGCAATTAAAGTTAAACATCATTCACCCAGTGCAGAGGTAATAATCTGTTCTATAAATAACTAAAATAAATTTCAATTTTTCTTTTAGTGATATTGAAATTGCACGATCACAAACTCCAAAGGCTATCTTGAATTTAATTTCTGAAATTGGAATTAAGGAAAATGAAATTGAGCCTTATGGATGGAATAAAGCTAAAGTCAGTTTATCTGTTCTCGATAGATTGAAAGAAGTTGAGAATGGGAAATATGTTGTTGTCACTGGGTAAATTATTTGAATTAAAAAATAATTTTACCACACAATTGTCAACTAAACATGATTTGAATTAATTGCAGAATTACACCAACTCCCTTAGGTGAAGGGAAAAGTACAACTGCCATTGGCTTAAGTCAAGCTTTAGGTGCTCATTTAAAAAGAAATGTATTTGCTTGCTTACGCCAACCATCACAAGGCCCTACATTCAGTATTAAAGGTAAAAATAAGAAAAGTTATGCAATAGTTTATTTAAATTTTGTATTCAAGGTGGTGCAGCTGGTGGTGGATATTCACAAGTTATTCCTATGGAAGATTTCAATCTTCATCTGACTGGAGATATTCATGCTATCTCAGCAGCTAATAATTTATTAGCAGCCCAAATTGATGCTCGTATATTTCATGAAGCAACACAAACTGACCAAGTTAGAAATGCTATTTTATTATTCAATTATTTTGTTTTTTACGAGTTTTATTATTTTTTTAGGCTTTATACAGACGTCTTGTACCATCTATAAAAGGAAAACAACCACAATTTTCAGCTATTCAATTAAATAGATTAAAAGTATTTAATTGTGATTTGAATAACCATTTGTTTATTGATTAAAAATATATTTATTACAGAAACTTGGCATTGATAAAACTAATCCAGCTGAATTATCTAAAGAAGAAGTAAAGAAATTTGCTAGACTTGATATTGATCCTGATACTATTACTTGGCATAGAGGTATAATGAAAATATAAATAATGAATAAGATTTTCAATAAAGTAATGGATTTATTTATTTGGTAGTGTTGGATGTGAATGATCGACACTTGCGTAAAATTACAATTGGACAAGGTGATGCTGAAAAGGGATTGTCGAGACAGGTAACTAAAATGGAACTAAATAAGAACTACCTTATTAAAAATTATTATTTATTTTACTATAGACTCAATTCGATATTGCTGTCGCTAGTGAAATTATGGCTGTTCTTGCATTGACGACGAGTCTTAAAGACATGAGAGAGCGGTTAGGAAAAATGGTGGTTGCTTCTGATCGGAGTGGAAGTCCAGTCACGGCAGAAGATTTGGTAATTTGATATTTTATTAATAAAACATGATGTAAATGAGAATAATAATTTTAGGGTGTAAGTGGTGCTCTAATGGTGCTCATGAAAGATGCAATTAGACCAACATTAATGCAAACATTGGAGGTATTATATTTTTTTAAGACTTTTAGCATTATATTAGGTAATTAATTAGTAATTACTTTAAGGGAACACCAGTATTTGTGCATTGTGGTCCATTTGCCAATATTGCGCACGGAAATTCCTCAATTTTGGCAGATCAAATCGCTCTAAAATTAGTTGGTGCACAAGGATTTGTTGGTAAAAGAAAATTTTTTGTTACTAATTTATTTGGAAAATTAATATTGTGAATTTAACTATTAATAGTCATTAATTTGAAATTTTTATATATTTTTTTCCAGTTACTGAGGCTGGTTTTGGTGCAGATATTGGCATGGAAAAATTTTTCAACATTAAATGTCGTTATTCTGGTTTGATTCCAAGTGCAGTCATATTGGTGGTTACAATTCGAGCTTTAAAACTTCATGGTGGTGGTGCAACTGTTACACCGGGTCAACCTTTGGCAGCTGAATATTTGAATGAAGTAAATTTAAAATATTTTAAACGAAAACAATTGCATTGATTATTTTACACTTAGAATTTAGAAAAAGTGCATTCAGGTTCCTGCAACTTAATACAACAAATTTCTAATGCAAAAAAATATGGCATACCTGTTGTAGTGGCTATCAATACATTTGCGTAAGTAATTATTGACAGTAATTCTTTTAAGCTAAATCTTAAAATTTTAGAACCGATACGGAAAATGAAATAAATTTAGTACAAAAGATTGCAAAAGAAAATGGAGCTTTTGATGCTGTTGTATGTACACATTGGTCAGAAGGCGGTGCAGGAGCTCTGCAGTTAGGGAAAGCCTTGGAAAGAGCTGTTTGTTACAAAAGTGACTTCAAATTTTTATACGAACTAAATGTAAGGGTTACAGAAAAGTTCACATCAATGAATTTCTGCCACCAAATTTTGTGTTATAAAATTTTAGCTGTAAATATTTTAATATAAAATTAGCTACAGGTAGATCTTGGACAGGTAAAGCTTTTGAATGTTAATTAATATAAAAGTTAGTTTTCTTATATATGTAAGCTAAAATCTGATTATGATGTCTAAGACATACAGCTAATGGTACTATTTAATGGTCCATTTGTTTAGATTCCAATTGAAGAAAAAATGCTAATCATTGCCAAAGAAATGTACGGTGCTGATTCAATAGAGGTTTCTGATGAAGCTAAAAAAATAATTGATCGCTATACCAAACAGGTAAATTGAATGATAAATAAGTTTATTAAATTTTAGAAATCAAAGGATTGTTTTTTTAATCTGCAGGGGTATAATAATTTACCTATATGCATGGCAAAGACTCATTTATCTTTGACTGATGATCCCACTCGAAAAGGTGCACCTAAAGGATTTAAGATTCCTGTTAGAGAGATTTTTGCGAGTGTAGGTGCAGGCTTTCTCGTGGCATTAGTTGGAACTGTAAGCGATATATTAATTTAAATAAGTTTCAAGTTTTTGATTTTAAAATTTTTAATACAATTTTAGATGAGTACAATGCCCGGATTGCCAACAAGACCGAGCTTTTATGACATTGATTTAAATTTAGAGACAGGAGATGTCGAGGGATTATTTTGAGTATTGTTATTATGTTTTTTGATTATTAGTATTATTCTTAAGGTGTTACATTCCATTTATTTCAAAACCAAGAAATATATTTTATTAAAATTTTATCTGTGGAAATAAAATCACATTTTCTACATTATTTTTTCATCGAATTATTATTATGAGTTTTGTATAACTTAAGTTTTTTACTGTTTTTTGCTAATTTTTATCGTTGGGTAAAAGTTTTCTATCTTTAACTTGTTATCTTATCTAGTATTTGTTAATGGAAAAATAGTTATTTTGGTCTTTTTAGCCTGGTATCAGAAGAGCTAGAAAAAGAAACTTATAAATTCAGAAAATGTGTGGATTTGAACAAAAATCAACATTTCTGTGCATTTCATGACATATTCTATTTATTGGTAAATTTTATTTTTAATTTATAATTAAATTTAAGTTTCATAAATTGCTTTGAAGTTCTTTTATTACGATATGAAACTATTAATTTTCTATAAATTTAATCTATTCTTCATGTGACGTTGAATTTTCCCAAGCAAAATTAATTTCACTAAAACCCGGTAAATTGAGGAAAAAAACACGTCTATCTGACTTTAATCTTTTCTCAAATCATGACAGGATTTTATTAATCTGCCAATTACACAATTAAGACAATTTACAATTAATAGTAAAGCTTTTAATACACGAATGATTAATATTTACTTGTACCAAATCAGACAGGTTCTTATCATCACTAAAATAGAGATCTTTGACAGGATATGAAGTTATGCAGAACTCCATCTAAAACTAACAAAACACTAAGCTAGGCTAAACTAACAAAAACCGACAACTAGAAACACGAAAAGGCGCAAAAGTTATGTTACGCATCTTTAACACTAAACAAGGCTGAATGGCGAAAACTACTTATCGACACACTGAGTTATGCAACGGGGTCAAAATGGAACACATGGTCGGGCAGCCAAACACTATCAGAATTCGGAGTGATTAACAGGATTTTGGATAATGCAATCGCATTCTCCTCGATCTCTGGAAATCATTTCCTCGGCTGATTTGGCACCTTGAACCAACTTCCAGTTCATCATCAAACTGGTCGTCACTAACATGATGAATACATTCTGATTGGCTCGAATTATTATTATGTTGTAACGGTTATAAAAGTCACCCGAGTGACATAAACAAAATGACTGACTGGAAATGGTGCTATTTGTAAATAAACAATATGGGAATGTCTAAAATCTTTCACATGAAAGATTAGATTGCCAGTTAAATGTTTGTTGCCCCCTGATTCTTGTTTCACATTTTTTTCTAACTTTAATTAGTATAGGGTTAGTTTTAACCCTGATTAAAGGGCGAAAGCACATGTCGCTGTTGCCCGACATGCTCAATAGATGGCACCCAAACGCTGAACTTCGACTCCTCATCCGATTGGATGATTGGGCGGAGCGTGAGTGTTTAAAGTGTAAGGATTGGATATTTCCAACCCTCGGGGATTAAGATGGATTAACAGGGTATACGTATAAGCCTACGCAGACAGAAAAAAGAGATTTTTGCTTGAATATGATTTTGCCTTGTTACTATCAATGTTCTCAAACGAACCAATCAAAGGTTAATCAATCACTTGATTGAGTGTGAATTTGGTGGGCTAATAACCCAAAATTGAAGCACTGTCAGTGCAACCTGATCTCATTACGTGATGGAATGAGTAGCTCAGTCATGGCTCTGCTTGTTGTGGGCCGGCCCAAAGCCATTAGATGCAGGGACGTCTGGCGCAGAGGTCACGATGATGTGTCCTGTGTTACGCCTTTCATTCATTAATAACATCTCGTGTACATTGTGATTAAGTGTCCCGTGTTATGCTGGCATCCCATGTTATGTTAAACTGACTAATGTTGGTTTTTAGAGAATGTAAAATGCAACTTAGAGATCACTGCTCGCAGAATCTCTTTTCTTTGTGGCTTTGGCCAATATTTAAAAGAATAACTGACACCAGTTATTTGAAGCAGGGGGACGAATTTGCCAATTACAGAAGTGTGGAAACAGCGTTAATCGATTAGTCGCCCATTTAAAATACACGCATGTTCAAAATGCGGATTTATAATTCACACTTACAGAAACCAGAATGGACCCGACCTCGGAAAAGTGTGCTTGCAATAGATAAGTTTTTATAATGTTTTGTTATGGGTTTTAGCTTAAGTTAACTTAGCTTTGGTTGATTTAATGTGTTGAGGAAGGCAGAAAATTAGTTTAGTGAAATCTTGTGGTTCTTGCGCGTGTTCGCACATAGTGATGGTTGTGACAGTGAGTTTTCCCAAGTCTGTATTTTTACTAAAACCTGGGGAAAATCATTAAGAGAAATTATCAGACTTTGTTCTTTTTCTCAAATCAAAGACAGGATTTATTAAAACCAATTAAACAATTAAGAACATTTACAATTTGGTAATAAAACTTTTCCAGAATAACAATTAATAATTAATATTCACAATTAATACAAAAGACAGGTTCTTATCACTATCACTAAAATAGAGAAAGGACAGGATATGGAGTTACACAGAACTCCATTTACTAACACTAACACAACACTAACAAGGGAAGCCTCTGAAGTTGACCGCCTCTAATTGCATTAATCTTAAAGAAATAAATGCATTTTTGTTTAATTAAAACAGTGCCCCAATCTTAGATAGCAATGCTTTAAAATAGATTTTATAATGCGCAATGTGTGGACTAAAAATGCACATTTTCTCATAGAAAATAAATTGTCCTTTTTCTCTATGGGAAAATGTGCATTTGTAATCCACACATTTTGCATTATAAAATCTATTTTAAAGCGTTGCTATCTAAGATTGGGGCACTGTTTTAGTTAAGCAAAAATGCATTTATTTCTTTAAAATTAATGCAATTGGAGGCGGTCAACTTCAGAGGCTTCCCTTGTAAGCTAGCTAACTAACCAAACTACAACAAATGCTAAAACACAAAAAAGGCTCGAAATTAAGTTATGCGTCTTTAACTCTAACAAAACAAGCCGAATGACAAAAACCACTTAACTACACACACGGTTACGCATCAGGGTCACACTGGAACACATGGTCGGACACAAAATACGTTATTAGGAATCTGAGTGATTTACGGGACATTGGATAATGCAATCGCATTATCTTTATTCTCAAGGTATTGCTCACTTGGTTCACACGGCACATCGAACCCACTTCCGGTTTGTCGTTAAACAGCTCATCTCGAATGGGAGGAATTGCTGCCGTTTCTGGACTCAAATTATTAGTTTGCGATCTTATATTATAACTTTGACTAACTGAAAATACAAAAGTAGCTGACTCTTATGCCTGGGAACAACAATCATTGGTACCTAAGAAAGTGCACCTCTCATTGTTCAGGGCAGTAGTCGCCTTTCACTACCCGTGGCACTAAAGAATTCACCTTTAGCTCGACAAAGTCCCATCGGAATAAATACATAGATGCACAGGGGATGAGTGACATACACGTGCAACCCATGCACCAGAAGACTGCCATTTTTCAGTACAGTGCTGGCCCCAATTCAGACAGAGCTATAAGGAGGTGTCATCATTGGTTGCTTCCCAGGGTCAGGTATGCACTGAATTTATTTCCACTTCAAGCTAATTGTTATTCTGTGCAAAATGCATTAATCAATGGTGACAAAGTCAAACATTAGATCAAATCATGTTATCAACATACAAAAGTAATAAAGCAAAGAACAATCACTTGTTCTGATTTATATAACCAGGTAACCCCTTTTACACAAAAGAGGGTGAAACCACCCAATCTCCACTTTTTGGGCACTCGGGCTCTTTTATTTCCATCCAATCAGATGAAATGGCCAAAGTTGTCCATCTAAATGCCATCTAATGGGCACACTAAACAACAAAGACATGTGCTCTCTCAATTAAGTTATGGTTAAATCTAACCCTAATTTCCTAATTTTCATTATACATATCTAACACAGGAGATCTACAAACTAAACACTAATAAGTAACTCAATGGCCATTATTAAACTTTTGATTGAAGGAATAATCAATTCCAAGTCGTTTATTTACAATTATACCGCGACTTTTGGTCGGATACTTCTAAAAGGCAACTCGAGACTTTTAATCTTGTTAAGTTTACAAAGGAGGTTTGCTCCATTGTAAACTTTGCGATACACTTCTGCATCGATGTGCTACAGCCAAGACTAACATCACCTAATGACCAGATATAGCCACTGATCGTTTGCCTACTGTCCATGGCTGTCGCCCAAGAAGTTATACATCTTGAAATCAGAAGAAGTAGCACGTGATAAATTAATTGCATTGTCCAATGTCATGTTCAAATATTGAAGAATTGTGAGTAAATACTAGAACTGCAAATTCGTAGGAAACGACGAGAATTGGGCACACATAATCACTGCATGAGCAATGTCCGGCCGTGTCCGGCCGTGTCCGACTCGCAACAAATAAAAGAGCACCGAGTAATTTGCGGTATGGCTTAGTAGTTGCCAATTCCTCTCTTTGATTCAGACTATGGGCTGTTCCAACTTCTATCAGAGCGTAAACCGGAACACAAGTTTCTTGATAAACTTGTCAATCAACTTCTGGATATACCTTTTCTGGTGTAAAATCACACTAAGAGATGTAGGCTTGAATTCCACTACAAGAAACTTCCATTTCAGACCCAATCATACAATTTCATAAACCACGGCCACCATTGAATAAATCTTTTTCTTATTGTCAGCATAAACTGCCATATCATGGACATAATGTAGAAGAACACACCTGTCTTTGAAAATGAGTATACATAAACAATAAGGTGACACTACAAATCCAATACAGACGAGAGCCTTCACTAAATGGATATGCCAACAACGGCCAGCCTGCTTGAGTCCATACGACTTATCAAGACACAAAACCAAATCTCTTGATTTTTCAACTTTACCATATTCCATCGGAAGCTCCATCAATGTTCTCAATCAAACAAATCAGAGGTTGATTTCAATCACTTGATTGAGTGTGAATTCGGTGGGCTAATAACCTAAGATTGAAGCACTGACAGCGCGACCTGACCTCAGTACGTGAATATACAATGTTGTATGACTGAACAAGTAGCTCAGTCATAGCTCTGCTTATTGCGGGCCGACCCCGAGCCATTAGATGCAGGGAAACCCGGCACAGGGGTTACAATGGCGCGTACGTGTTACGCCTCTCTTGATTAATAACGTCTTGTGTACATTTGTGATTAGGCGTCCCATGTACACTGCGTCCCGTATTACGCTTGACTAACTAATGTTGGTTTTCTAGAGAATGTCAAATGCAACTTGGAGATCACTGCTTGCAGTCTCTTTTCTTTTCTTTGTAGTTACAATCATTTACCTAAAAATAACTCATACCAGTTATACAAAACAAGGGAGCGAATTTGCTGACTACGAGAATTTAGAGGTTGCAGGAATTACTGGTCGTGCGCTCAATACACGCATATTGAGGGCATGACATCGTAAGTCGAAACCTACGGTAGCTGGATGGACCCAATCATGGAAAAGTGCGCTGTGTGGTTAAGTTTAAATTATAGTTTTTGTGGGTTAGTAGTATGGGAAAATGTGGAAAAATCGTCAAACTTCACGGAAGTGAACAAAAACTTCACGGAAATGACGTATG
>JAQFZU010000439.1:0-26610 GCA_034696185.1 Henia vesuviana | reverse complement strand
CCAGACTCATACCTGTAAGTCAGAATTATCCTGGCTTCCAAACACAGCAGCAGCAATGAATGCATAACAGGTAAACCCCAAAACAGCATGATCCTTTTATAGTAATAGATAGATTTTAAGTTTCTCAATTCCAATTAAAGAATATGAACTAATTTAGTATTCATTAAATTTCTTCTCAAAAAAGGTGCACAAACATGAGATTCATTGATAACATCTAGTTGTGCTAATGTTTGCTTTAACAATCCAAATTAGATAAAAGATGGGAAGATAAGAAAACACTTCAAATTAAGCTGCTTTCTGTTCTCTAATTTAGATTTCACAGCTGCTTATGGCGTTTAATAAATATTTTTCTTTTCAAATAATTAATGCGGTATTTTAATAAAAGTATACTATAAAAATAAAATATTTTATTGTACTAAATAAAATTTAAAACAAAAAATACATAAGGAAACTTTATTTTCAGTAGCTGCAAACAAAATTTAGAATTTTTTTGTTTTAATTGACTATTTTTCTAATGTTTACGAAATGAAATTAAAACTCAACTAACCCGGTAGAAATTTTAAATTTTAAAGTTTTGCTATGAAATTTTGCCAGTTGATTATAAATTACTATTGGAATCAGTTATTGCTTTTTTATGGTTTTCTCTTTTTATTTCTTTTTTTTCATTTCTACATATCACTCAGGCACTCCAACTTTAGTCTCGGTTGAGATATTTCTTCGCAGCTTTGGTTCCATCAATCCAGCGACTATGGTGAGCCCAGCTAACAATATACTAGGAGTTTGGTAGTGTAAAGCTTCTGAATCCGTATAAATGTGTATGATTTGGAGATTCATTTTTCTATTGCATGTCATAGCGAATGTTGTTTATTTGTCACACTTGACTTTTGACTTTGCAGTCAAGTGATAAGTAATTTGCAAGCTGGAATGGTAATTTCACTCATTTTGTACTAATGTTTTTAAATAGAAATCTTTAGTTTTATCAGCAATTACCCTTCAATGGCAATTAGACTGTTGGTTCTAATCATTTGGCTTTGTTTTTATTTCTTCATCAATCCCTATTTCTTTTAATGGAATTTTGTAATTGTGTTTTTTTACACTTTAATTGGTAGGATTACGAAGTAGACTTGTATCTTCGCCAGTCTTGGGTGGATAAACGTCTTCATGTAAACAATTTGACGCATGAATTAGATTTAAGTGATCCTCAAGTAGTACGGAACATCTGGAAGCCCGAAGTGTATTTTCCCAATGCGAAGCAAGCAAATTTTCAATACGTAACTGTACCAAATGTTCTTGTTCGTATACATCCTGGGGGATATATTTTATACATGCTCAGGTATAATAATATTTTTCTTTAGAAATTTATACATTTTTAATGTGTCTTATTTATGCGCAGATTAAAACTCACATTTTCTTGTATGCTAAATTTAGCCAAATATCCTTTGGACAGGCAAATTTGCGCTATTGAATTATCAAGTTGTAAGAATATTTAAAAAAAATTAATTAAAACGAAGGAATTTAATATCAACATATATTTTTCCTTTTTTTCTCTTGTCAAGTTTCTAAGACCATAAGGGAACTACAATTGAATTGGGCGAGTGAAAATCCAGTAAGGGTCACTGACGGGTTAAAAATGCCCCAGTTCGAATTAATGAACGTCATTCCTACAAACTGCGACGAATCTTTAAACACTGGTGAGTTGATGGCACAATAAAAGTACAACTTTAATAAAAGTTTTTATACTGCTGCAAAATATGCTTTTAAGTATTCCATGATTAATTAATGTATATTTAATAATTTACAACTTATTTTGTTTTGAAAGGAAATAAAACTACTGAACGTTGCTTCGTTCTTTAGTAGGTGTAAAGCAAGGCAATATGAATTGGGTAGTTGTTGTGAGAACATTAAGGGTGAAAAGTAGAGGCGCCCGTATCATGAATTGTAGGCTTGACTTTAATACTCACTTTTTTGCTAAAATTAACCGTTAAAGGTGGAATACACAAATTTGCAGCCAGATTATAGTCGAACAAACGCAACGAAAATTTTTGCTTTATTAGTTTTGTAGAATACGAAAGAGAATATTGTTGTTTTGTAATATACATGTGTTAAAAATAAGAATGGATTTTTATGAGACGTGATATTTTAGCATCAACTTTTTTGTGTTACAAAACTAATTCAATACTTTCTCTCAATTACGTATACAGGAGATTACAGTTGTTTACGTGCCGAGTTTGTATTAGAGCGGTCTGTGGGCTACCATCTGGTTCAGAGTTATTTGCCGACGTCTATGATCGTCATTATTTCTTGGGTTTCATTTTGGCTGGACAACGATGCAGTTCCTGCTCGAGTTACTTTAGGCGTTACGACGCTCTTGACTATTTCATCAGAGAGCACTGGCATTCGTTCTTACTTACCACCTGTATCATATGTGAAGGCTCTTGATGTATGGATGGGCACGTGTACTACATTTGTGTTCGCCGCACTCATCGAGTTTACGGTCGTCAATTATTTATTCCACAAGAAAGAGATGTCGGATACGAACATTTGTAAGTGCACTGGTGTTCACAAACATCCGATACCACTGACCAACAAGTGGTTTACGGTCAGTTATTTATTTTTTTTGCTATTTTATATATTCATACAAATAATATAAATATTTGTAGAGTGCGTCGTCTTTAATAGCGAAACCAAAGAGGTCGACGACGCAAGGCGTGGAGGTGGAAATGCATTTGGTCAATGCATCTTATATTAAAAGCAAATTACTAGCGAAAAAAATTGATCGCACTTGCCGAGTTGCCTTTCCATTGGCTTATTTATTCTTTAATATTTTTTATTGGACTTATTACATGTTGTAAATATTAGATGGAAAATATTAAAGAAGCCTCAGGTGGTGAGTGTAAAGTGAATATGGCTGTTAACGAGATGAATTTTATTTTAAAAGTGTTATTTATTATTGTCATTTCGAATTTAATAAGTAAATTATTTATATAGACATAAACGTGTTTGCAAATTTTATAATATAATTTGTAAATTAATTATATTTACAAATAATCACATCACGGATTTGCGTTACGTTAGTTTTGTAATTTAACTATTTGATGGTTTAAAATAAATTTTGATTAATAAGAAGTTATTGTTTGGGAAGTGAGATTGGCCATGAATCTGCGAAATATAACAGATAGTAAATCGCAAATCCAATTTCAATTTCTTGTTGCTATGGCAATTTTAAGCGGATCGTGTAAATTACGTATGGATTTATGAAGTTCGCGTTAGTTTTCGTATAAAATTAAAAATTTAAAAGTTTATTGAGAAATATATTTTTTTTATAAATCAATATTCTTGCTGTTTAAAAATATAATTAGATAAAAGCTTTAATTTGTTTTTAGAAAAATATTTTGTAATTTGCATTTTATTGATAATGTGATTAAATTTTCAGTCTAATTGATTTCTTTTTTAGTTTAAGTAAATGAGACCAAATTATCTTTTCATTTGCGCTTTTGTTAGATAATTGCAATATAATGACAAATATTTTTTCAAGTTTAAAATTATTTTTTCTTTTATCATTTTTAATAGTATCTAAATTGTCTATTTTAACTTTAAGTTGTACTAGAAGTAAAAGAAAAGTAAATGAAGAAAGTAGTTGAATTCGATGACTGATTTACTTTTTGGTAATGATTAATTTTATTAAATTAATTTGAAGTCTGGTTTTTGTTAGGTGTTATTCTAAATGTTGTTTATTTCAAATTACACCTTTTAATTGTTTTCTTATATAATTTAAATAATGTTATTGCAAGTTATGAAATCCAGGTCTGTAAATTACTGCTTTTCATTAAATAAATCATTATTGTAAATATTATGTTGAATGTAATAAAAGGAATTTATAACAGTAGTAATTATTTATTGCAATTACTCAGATTATTTTTACCAAAATTTGATTTTATAATAAATGATCATTAAAGATCATTTGAAATTACATTAATCCATTAACTAAGAGCGATTAAGTCCAAATTTAAAAGCTTGCTTGCCTCTGGGCCCGAAGGACACAGGCTCAATTATGAGCCTCGATAGGTAGTTTGTTTTGGGCGAGAGCAAACGAGAGTATAGCTTCCCTTTGGAAGTGACTTTAAGCCATTGGTCCCGTGCTTGGATGATTACTTTCTACATTAAAAATCCCCAGAGTAGCGAAATTTGCTGTAGGAAGGCTCATTCTCAAGCATTGGTATTTAGCTAGAGCAGCAGAAATAACGCCGATGCTAAAACAACTGCATCGTAACAAGCTGGAAAATAACCAACAAGCACCATAAGATTTTTTTTACAATTTTTATTTTCTTTTGTCAATTAGTCTAGGATACTTTAAGATAGCTTGTTTAGTGAAACAATTATTTTTTTTCCAAACCTCGAAAGAACGTTATAGGCATCTCACTTTCTTTTTTTTCACTTATAAATAGCAGGCCCAACAGCTGCGCTTTATTTTCTATATCAAGTGGATCCAACGAGAAATTCACAATTCTAATATAAAGTCTGAGGCTATGTTTATATTACTCATTAAGAGATAAAAAATGTAAATAACAGCTATAAAAATAAACACAGAATTTATTCAAAACTATTACTTTAGTTTTACTGTGTGTCGTTAAAGGTGCAAATGTAAATCTTCGCCAACTTTAATCAAAGTCGCGATTCACAAACGACGTACCTTATCAAGGATAGAACAACAATCTTTGCGGTAACCTTAGATCTTGAAGTTTCAAGTTAAAAAGACGACGGATATGTTATGGGAAATGGGATCTTGACATTTTCTGTCTCTTGGGAGACTTTACTTGAAGATTTTACTCAGCATCTAGACCTCACAGGACACTTTGGGATTCATGTGATAAAATTTCTAGTAACTATCGTTTCTAAGTATTAGAAATTCTCTTGTGTGTCATCTGATTACATTGTGGACGGAAAACTGGTGTTGCATCTTATTTCTAGCAATTTAGTATACCCAGTTTGCTCGTCTCATTTAAAGATACCCACTGACAAGTGAAGAATTTATCTGCTTAATTAGTTTTCAATTAAGTCTGATTAACTTCAAATTTTAATAAGTAAATGGATGCGCATTAAATCAATTTTGCACCCATTAAAACACATGTAAATAATTCATCAAAAACTGAATCAATAAAACGCGAAAATATTTACTCAAGTATAGAACTTTAATATTCACTCATTAAAAATCTACAATTTACAGCTCATGTAATGATTCCTTTACTTCAGTTTATGTGAATATACATTTAAAGATGATAAATAATTAGACAAAAAATAAATAAATAATGATTACGAAATATGAAGTAATAAAATGACTTTGTGAAGATTGAGCCGCAAGTTTATATTTACATAATGTTATAAGCAACTCTGCGCAATGGGTTAATAATAAAAACTAGAATTTCCTATAAGAAATATATTTATGATGATTTCAGTTCTGGAAGGTGATAGCAGAATAGTTTTTTTTAAATCTTTTAACAAGAGGAGGCACTTGAAAGAGTTTTTTATCACACCATAATATAATATGTCCAATATATTATATTGAACATTACATAAGCAATTGGAAATGCAATGCGACATGTTTGGTCTATTCTCTTAGCAAGAAATTTATTTCTGATGGAAGGGATCATCTTTTGATCCGAATTCCTGGAAGATAAATCAGTTGATTGATGTTCCGAGAATTGGATCTCTTCTGCTTTTTCTGGACTCGAAGAATTGCCCTAAATTATTTTTCGAAAAAACATTATAACAATCAACGAGATTAAATCTGGACATAATTTATTGACGATTTTAATATTTTTTTTTTATCTTTAAATTGAACGCACTTACAACTGGTGATTTATTGTGCAGTTGAGCAGCTGTTTCTGAGGGACTGGAATTATGACGATCATCATTGTTTCGTGGTGAGCGATGTTCCTTCTTGCGGAACAAATAATTGACGACTGTGAACTCGATGAGGGCTGCGAATACGAATGTAGTGCACGTACCCATCCAAACATCGAGGGCTTTCACGTACGACACGGGAGGTAAATTCGAACGAATTCCCGTGCTCTCCGAAGAAATAGTGAGTAATGTGGTCACTCCGAGAGTTACGCGTGCCGGGATTGCGTCGATGTCCAGCCAGAAGGAAACCCACGAGATAATAACGATTAAGGTGGTCGGCAAGTAACTTTGTACTAAATGGTATCCGACTGACCTTTCCAATACGAACTTTGCTCGCAGGCAACTGTATTCTCCTGAAACCAATAACAATGGATAAATTCTTGCAAAAATGTTAAATAATGAAAATACCAATGCTAAATGTTTCGATGCAATCGGTCGGTACTATTTCCTGCAATTCGAATTGTGGCAATCTCAGACCGTCAATAATTTTGACTGGTTTCTCGGGAGACCAAGTTAAAAGTAACTCCCTAGTTGTCTTGGTGACTACAAAATACAGAGTAAAGGTAATGAGAGCTCATTAAGAGCACCACGTTGCAATTTTCGCTCGAATAGGTCACACCAAGAGCAACTCACAGCTTGATAATTCAATTGAGCAAACTTGTCTGTCTAGCGGATATTTTGCCAAGTCCATCATGCATGAGAAAGTTAACTTTAGCCTTGAAATAAATGCAATTGAAGATTTAAAAATTTTTATTCTCAGAAATCATTCAAAGAAATGTTGGAAAAAGAAACTAACCTAAGCATGTAAAGAATGTTGCCTCCAGGATTGATTCGCAGTAATAAATTTGGCACTGTCACTGTTTGGAAAGCCGCCTCTTTCGCGTTGGGGAAAAATACTTCTGGTTTCCATATCATCTGAACTAATGTCGGGTCATTTAAATCCAATTCGTGAGTTAAATTAACTAAACTTAATCTTTCGTCCACCCAAGACTGGCGAAGGTAGAGATCTACTTCATAATCCTATTGTAAAATTTTGTTATTTTATATTAAAATGTGACTAATGTGAAAAAATAATCTTCGCACTTTCGTTGAAAAGCTGTTTATTTAGAAAATTATTTTTATTTGTGAAATACTCGCCATTGTCGCTGGATTAATTGAACCAAAACTTCGAAGAAACATTTCGATGGAAACTGTCGTAGGAATCCCTAGAAAAATGTAATTCAAAGAAATATTGAAAAAAATTATTTTTTTGCTTCTAAGCAAGTGACCTTGCACAGCTCGTGAAATGGTTTTTAAAATTGGTTATGAAATGTTAAAAAAATTAAATTAACAAATAAATACCAAGATTGTGTGTTGGTGTTGCTCGCCTGTCGTGAGTTCTCAATAGGCCATCCAATATCTCTAATGCATCGCTTGTGTTGGACCAACTGTAAACGAAACGTGAAAAGTGATTTCGAAATAGAATTAAATAAATTAGTTGAGGTAAAGAGGATCTAACAGATGTTTATTTATTGATTAAATATTTTAAAAAGAGGAAAAAATTTAATTAATAAATTTGAAACTGAATTCAAATATAAACGTTTTAGAATTCACATGAAGTTTGTAAATTACTACATCATCAACACTTTAACATCAGTCTACATTATAAATTTGAAAATATAAACTATTATTTTGGATTTTAAAATTATTCAAACTTTTATTGGTTTCCGACTGCGCGGATTCAAGTTTTTATAATACAAAGAAAATAAAACTGTGCAAATAAATTCACATAAAAGGAGCATTTTGAAATAGAATGAAATTATAAATTTAATTTTGTATTTTTAACCTGGGTCAGGTCTTAAGTTTCTCATTTTGTTTTTTTTTTTGGTTTTTATTTGGCATTTAAGGCAAACTTACAGGTCAACTTATGGCAAATGTGTCATGACTGCCTGGTTTTGTTATCTTGCGCTTCTTTAATGGAAAATTAATGTTGCATTTGCTGAATTTTTCTCAACAAAGTTCATAATTATTTTGCAAATACATCTTTAAAGAAATTGTAAATCTTAAGAGTAAAGAAAATACGTTGACGTCTATTATTAAACTTTCATTACCATTAAATCATTATTAAATTTTAAATTAAATTCAGTACAAAAAAGTAAAATATGTATGGAATTTGGCTTGTTTAAAATTAATTCCGAATGAAAGTAAATTAAAATCAAATTTTCCAGTTAATTTAAAACCATCAGATTGGTGGTATTAATTGTCAAATACAATTATCATTTAGTTTAATAATAGCATTACAACAATAGAGAAAAGTTTAAGCTTTAACTCACTCAAATTGATGGAGAAACTATCACTATTGGCTTTCAAACTTTGAAAATATATCAAACTCAATGGCTATTGAGATGCCCTTCTGGGGATATTGTTGTCCCTAATGAATACCAATAAATTCATTCTAGCGGGAATTGATATTTGACATAATCTAAAATACTAACTTTTGGAATCGAATGTAGCATTTTTTTGCTATTAACAATTTTTATTGATTTAGATAATCATATGGTGCGAGTCAATTATCACAATGAAGACAAAATATTGCTTAATCCCGTGATTAAATCATTTCAGAAATCCTATAAGCTGTTAAGCTTTATTTCCTTTCTTTAATAAATAATGTTACAATATTAGTATTTTACTTCATCTTGTAACTTACAATTTTCTACAGAGTAATTATATGGTCGTTTTAGTTTTACTGCATATATCTATTAGTCTCATCAAAATCAATTTTCCAATCCATTATAATTTCCTATCATTATTGAAGCCTCATAATGCCCGAAGAAACCATTAAAAGTGAACATTCATGGTTTTATATTGGTTGTTTAAGCTGAGTTTTAACGGGATTTCAAGCGAATTAGAAGTTTGATATTATTAACTGTAGAATTATACCTTATTTCGCTTTAAAATTAATAGCATTCACATTGAAAAGATCATTCGTTCCACAAAATGGTTTTTGAATTGATTTTTAATATTATACCGCGATCAATCATTCGCAGAACAACGATAAGTGAAAAATTTTTAATGTTGATAAAATGGGCAATAAATCAAATCCAAATTTTCTTACAACCCAATAGTTCAGTTTTAGTGTAGAAATCATTCAATCGATATAGATTCGAACAGCTGTCCACCACTAAATAAGTGAAATTTGTCAGCAGATTGTTTTGGCAGACTTTAGATTTGGATTGAAGTTTGCGTTCTGGATACTCAATGAAAAGATATTCTCGATTGAGAATTTTATAAAACAAATTTTAATTTGGTGTTCGTAAAGATGATAAATGACGAATTAATTGTTTTGGAAATTACTCAAAAACTAATTTGAGCAAGGCTTAATGCAAAAATGTGTTTTAATTAGAAGAAAGGAGTTTGATACCCAAACGAAAATTGAATTTTACATGTTTTCTATCAAAGGATTTTTTTCATTTTTTACATTTATTTTCTGTGACTAAAAAAAGCTTTTAAAAATCCTTTTTGCATAAAAAATTGGGTAAGAAATCAGTATTACAAATGAAATATTTGAAACAATATGGAAATTGATACACATTTGCACATCTTTTATATTACAAGTAATCTCCCCTATGTTTACACTTCGTTGACATATTCCAAGAGACATGGGCTTTGAGCCAAATAATCTGAAATTGTAATGGCGTTGCTATAGTTACAGATTTTAGAGACGAGACAAAGAATTTAAAAAGCCCTGGAGCTACAATTTCTTTACAATTTTGCTGCTAACTTTCAAATTGACAAGTTCTACTCGACGCCATAACCTTCAAATGTACTTAGCAATAATCATGGTCAAATGGAAGCAATTATCGTCTCGTCTTAAGTGCAGTGTCGGTTTTCCTGAGCCATTAAATCGGTTCTTGCAAATGAGATTTCAGTTTCGGAATATTAATTAAGATATGTTGTTGCAAAATTAATTTCATTCAAACGTTTAAATGTTTGGTCGTGAGTTTTAATCTTTTCTCATACTTCTCATATTAAAATTGTAATGGATTGCTCAAGTTGGATAATTTGATTGATGAATTAGCATTTTGACTTCGAGAGAATTGAATATCAATTTTGCTAACTATTTCGCAATTGAATTTGATTTAAGGGATTAAATTACAAAAATAAATCAAAATTTGTTTTATAGCATCTAATTTCAATTGATTTTTCCCAAACTATTGATTGTTTATATCAGAATTTTATTTCTATGTTTTCTCAACTTTCCTCGAGTATATCTTGAGCCGCCAGCAACTAAACAAAAGTAATGTATCGTAATTGTATAAACATTATAATGAAAATAATTGCTATTTTCTTTGGGATTTAATCAATACCATAAAAATGTCGAAAAGTAATAATTAAAAACATTGTTTCAGGTATTTTATAAACATAATAACAAAAGACGAGATTTTTAGTTAGTATCTGCAAAAAATATATTGTTACAAAATATTATTATTCTTAAGCCAGAATTAAGCAACAAAACCAAAAACTAAGATAAACAAACAAAGAAGTTTTGTTGATATAAACTTTTGGCAATTTAATCTTCTACGAAATAGGACTAACCTGAAATGTTTACATAGTTCGCTTCAATTACAGTCAAAGATGTCGCTTAATTTACATCTAAAAGTTCTACTCGATTCAGTCCAACGCAAAAGCTGTACTTAAGAAGTAGAAATTGGAGGATTTACCATTCGATTGCCAATATCAGTGACAATTTAATCAAACGTTCCAGTAAGTAAACTTTTTCTATTTTCTATCTTTTTTCTTCTTGTTTTAAAGTATTCTAAATGTTACCTTTATTTTGTTTCTTTCAATAGCTACTTGTTTTTATATAACTCCTGAGGGATTAAAACCCATTAAGAAAGTGGGAATTTGTTTTTATACAGTCTCTGAACAGTCAATCGATATACATATAGTGAAAGTTGGTACCTCGATTGAAATGAACTGAAAGCAAATTAAATAGCATATTTGCCAAATATTGATAGCCTGAATAACGTGAATATTTCTCATAATTAGGGTGAAGGGTTCGAAGTAATGACTCAACAATTATAATTGCTTTTACGTGGTTCAATTAAAATCACATTAAATCCAGTTTTCATCGTTTTGTCAATTTTGATAATAAATGAACTATGATTTTCATTTTGTTGATTTGTGGTTAATGATGAAAATTAGATTACAATGATTAATTATTGTATCTATCAATTTTAAAACATTCGTTTTATCAAAGAATGGCTATCAAAACTACGGTAAATAAACGATTGTGGTTTTAACTTGTTACATAATAATAAAAATTTACAGCTATGCAGTACTTAAATAAGTTTCACTTCACTGATTTTTATGACCTTTTACACACATTTTTGATGAGTCGTAAATACATGTAGTTTGATACGATTGTCGCGATCAAGCAATTATACTTGAAAGGTTTTCGCCAAAACACTGATATTTACGAGTACCGAAGAGTTGGGGTAATCAAACTTACATCAGAAAGTTTGTGGTTCATGCAACCATAAATTTCGACGACATTCAACACAATATATAAATTTGTGGAAAAAGACTTGCCTTCAATAAAAAAGATGATTTGTTTTCATACTGACAGATGCTTTTGTCAAAAGGAAAAAAAAATATTTTTTTAAGAAAATTCCTTTGCTTTTTATTTCTTTTAATTTGAATGGCTATGTTCTAAATTGAACTAGACAATTCAATTAGAGAAACTTCTTTACAAACGGGAATGTTAAAGCTAAATATTTTGAATTTTACTGAATTTGGAAGGAAACGAAAACAAAAGTTAGTTTTGAACTTTTGAACATTAAATAATAATAATAAAAAAAAAATTTAATTAAACTATTTAAATTAAAAATTTTAAAATAAAGCCCAACTTTGACTTCAAAATTTAAGTTTAAGACTTTATTTGAATTTAAAAGAAGGTTAAGTCTAAGAGGGCACTGATGTAAAAACGAAATGTCGAGTGCCGCAAAGGAGTATTTAATAAAAACCACTAGAATTACTAGTTTTGGTACGATGTGAAAGTTACTTTTAATTAAAAAAAGAATATAAAAACTCACTCAGTATACATTTTTAGGCGTAAACATTTTCGATTTAAAGTCTTAAGGCGACTAAATCGAGTTAGATATAGCTTTTCTTCCACAAAATTTATGGCGAATGTAGTAAAATTTCTTTTGTCGGATTTAGTGTGATCAATGATTTCCATCTGATGTTCCCATATCTTGAGATTGAATCTTTCAGTATCAGACGATGTCTTATTTATATACATTAATATTTATGCGTTCGAATATTAAACAACTGCACCGTATTTTGTTCTTAAAATTTTGATGGAAAGGGCAACAGAGCTTACAAGAACTTTAGATGACTTTAAAGTACGAAATACACATAAAAATTACATTAAAATCTCAATTTATGGCTTCCAAAAAAAACGGGAGAAAACAAGAACTTTTTACTTAACGGCATTGTATCTAACGGGTGGGGGGGGAGGATTTAGCACGTAATTCCATCTGAAAAACAATAGCTTGTGAAAATAAAAAACAGCTGTGTACTTCCATAAAAGTCATATTTTTTTATAGCAATCTCGAATGTTGTTTGGTGAAATAGGAAAACTTGTGATTTTGGTAATAATATTTTATCAAACGACTAACAAGTACATCCCATCGACTTTAATATGTACGACTGCAATATAACAGATATTTAATTTACTTTTTCATTTTGTTTCACGTAAATGACATATGTTCCGAATTTAACGTCTTGATGCAACTTCCAACTGATTTTCATTTCCCCAAACTAAAGCAATTTACATTATTATCTGTCAAATCTAACTTCTTTAAATCACGTCTGTCACATCTTAAAACTATTAGACTTTATAAATTTTTTAAAAAAATTTCTGTGCATTCAGTTTAGTCTATTTCGTTTAGCAATAATGGAACCTTTAAATTTGTCATTATGAATTTATAAATCCTATTAATCGAATGCACAATTAGAGGAATAATTATAACACTATTTAATTGAAAATTTAATTGAATATAAATACTTATTTTTGCGGTTTTTTGTCGTATTCGATTTGCAATTTTTTTCTTTTAGATTTTTTAAAATTGTTTTTTCAACTTTAACTATTAACACTTATAATAGAAAATAACTTTTGTGTTCTAATATCTTTATTTCCTTTAATCGGTTTAATAAAACAAACCATAATTGATGCTATCTCACAGTGCCAATTACAGTGAGAGCGAGCAATTACTTCATGCGAACACATTCGGTTCACTTTAGAAAATGGAGACTGTTTTTAAAAAAATTAATAATTGACCATAACAAACTTAGTAATCAAAACAAGTCTTAGAAGTACTCAACATTTTCCTAGATTCTATTTAGAAATTAATTTTGTAGTTATTTGATATTGCACAGTTTAAATCTTAAAAGGCTTTTACATACGCAAACATTAACCGTAATAAAATTTCCATCAACAATCAATTAAATTTAATCCATTTTAAAAACCTCAAATACAAGAGGTTTAAAGAGAAATTACATATTAAAAAATAAAAATAAAAAAGAGAAATTACATATTAAAAAATAAAAATAAAAAAAAGTTTGCAACAAGTGGGAATCCCAAATGATTAATTGCAAATTAACTTTAATTTCCTTTTTTGGATTTTTCTTTGGGAATAACAATTGCGCAAACAGAAAATGAAAGCTTTGATTCGTTTGTTCAAAGTCCCATAATACCGCCTTCATGTCTCATTTAATGGTATATATAAAATATTATTTTGATAAATAGCCATTTTAATAACCACAGTTTTAATACTACTTGGTTAAAACTATTAAAACAATTGTCGCTTTTACGAAATTGCTTTTATTATATTTTTCAATCTTGACTTTAAGTTGTAAATATTAAAGCACCTGAATTTATTTCGCTTCGTACGATATTTTAACTATCAATAGCCCCCAAAAATAATATTGTTTTTTTTACACTTTAGCATCGGTGGATGGATGAAGGAAATAAAATATTTTCTGCACAGTTTCCCCACAATTTTTCATGGAATATTTTAATCGGATGTTGGTTAAGACTTACCTGATTGCTGTAGTGGATGTAAGTGAGATTAAAGTGAGTAAACATCGTATCCATGCGTGACATGACATGGCGGTTGAAGGAAGTCGAGCGAGGATCACCTTCGGAAGAGGATGATGCATCAGAGCTGCTCTCCGCTTGGATTTGAGCGGGTACCTGACGCGTCTCTGATTCGATCGTCACGCGCCTTGTTCTCGCAATTCTATCTGTAGATGGCGCTTGCCACACATTCACCCTCATTCGAGTACCCATATACCCACAAATGTAAACACACTCGTCGCATCCGAATGCACATCTAAGCACAAAATGAATGCTCACTCATGTAAATACAAATACAAACAATTGTATTGTACACATAGAACTACATTCAACATATAGATAAACATGAGAATTTTTTTTTTTAAGTTTTGAGTGATTTTGTTTCAAAATTCCCAGAAGTGCTTAACTGAAATATATTGCGCATTGTTCGCGGAAGATTTTTTTTCTACTTTTGTGCAAATTTTATAACAAGTTTTTTCACTTTGAGATGAAGAATTAGTCCCGAGTGTTTGATGCAAGTGTTAGCATTCTCAAAAGCATTTACTTAAGTGCATCACAACATAAATACGCCAGAAAATGCTGTTGCTTTTACAAAAACTCATGCACTGGTTGTTGAAAATTGATATTTACAAACCTTAAGCACAGTTAAATAAGACTAAACTTAAAAACTTGATTCGAGATATATGACACTTGCAAAAGTTGGCGACAAAAAAAGGTTTTTTAAGAGAAGTTTAGTTTATGTAATATTGTTTAATTCCAAGTTAACATTAAGATAAATTGCCTGCCAGAAGGTTTTTATGTTTACTTTTTAAAAAAATGCAAAGAAATGCATATAAATTGCGATTGTATGAACTACACAATACACAAAGTTGAACTATTTTCCAAGAGAGTTTGAAATGAATATTGCAAGTACTATTACTCTTTTTACTCATAATAAAATGTGTGTATCGGATCATTTATTTTATTTTGTTTAGAGATGGAAATAACACTTTTAGGAATAGAAATAGACAAATAAAGAAAACTTATACTTAAATGGGTAGCAATTTGTGTTTATTTGAGGATAAGTTGAAGAAAGTTGTTTCCATTTATATATCTGCTATACTTTTTTCCTATAAGAAAGAAACTCCTTATACTTCCACTGATTTAAAGATTTTATTTTTGACGACGAAGATGAGATGATGCGAGGTACTTATTTGAACTTTTATGATTTAGACAGTAATGAACTTAATATTCGAGATCAAATTTACAAAGCTTTGAGATTTTTGATATTTTATATTCTAGAAAAATAATACGGTTTAAAGTGGAGCTTTTGCGGTAACTAATTGCACATTTTATCGATTTTATATGCATTTTCTACCGTTAACTTTGTTATTAGTTAAATTATTAAAGTATTTTTTATTTTGCCAATAATATGATTAAATTTAGAATTGTTTATTACTCATTAAAAATTAATAAACATTGCAGCAAACTTGTTTTGATGCAGTGTTTGTATATTAACTGATACTCGTCTCCGTTTGTGATTATACAATTAATCACACAATTAATTTTTGTAGCTGAATTGTATTATCTGATTAGTAAAATGTTTAACTCAATATTTCATAACTGTATAATCCCAGAAGTAATTAGTAAATTTGTTCATTTAAAACTTTATTACCAAATCAGTGCTGAACTTGTTATATTAGTAACTTTCTTCTGTTAAATTAAAAGAAAGTTTTTGATTTTGATTGATTTTTTCTTATCGTGTTTTACCAGGAAAACTTTTTTTATTTATTTTTACGCAAATTGCACGTTTGGCATAAAGATATAGCAGATTGTCTGCATCGAAAATGGTGTGTCTAAGAAAAGTGCTCGAACATAAAACTGATATTTTTGACTTTTCTATGGTAATTTATTTCTGTTTGATGTTCTAAACGTTTTGTTTGCGGAACTACTAAAATAAAAATTTCCTTACAGAAACCCAGAATTGATTTTTTTTTAATGGTGGATATAAATTTAAATTCAAATCTAATTGTAAACAAAATTGCTGAACGTTTTTTGTTAAATATTCAGCAAGTTTCAGGATTTTGCGAAAAGATTTAGACACGTCAATAATAGAAAGATTTATTTAATGGACTTAGTGCTTTGAAAAAAAAAACCATTTTTCTTATTTAAAAAATAAACAAATTTTTGCAAATAAATGATTCGGATAATCCATCATGGATGTGACAGTAATCCAATCTTATTTACTACTTATCTGCGTCAACGATGTGAAAAATTTGAATTTCCAAATCTCATTTCCAAATTTTCCTAGAGATTTATTTCTTGCATCAACGATGCAAGAAATAAATCTCTCCGAAATTTCGCAAATAAGATTTGAAATTCAAATTTCTTTAAAAGCAGAAAAATTAAATATTAATAAATTTGTCACCTTTAGTTTTCAACAAATTAATCTAATTTATTTGTTGCATCAAAAATACGAAGCCAAAGTTTAGTTGAAAAATATGTTTTTTAAACTTGGTAAGCAAACCTTACAAAGTCTTTACAGACAGTTTTTTTGATACATCCCCTTAATTAACTTTTAATTATACAACAAAAAATTTGTTTGGGAGTATTTTTGTAAAGTAGAATCCATAGAATTTAATATATCACGTAACTTGAGGGCCAAGATTCAAGTCGAAAAATGCTTTAGTGGTTGGAACATTGCCAATATTTTTTCAATAAATATCGGAAAATTTTTTCGATTATCCCAGAACGATGAAAGGCAGCTTTAAAAATTTACTTAAAAAATATTAACATATTCCTACTTTATTACACATTTATTCGTTTTAGCACAGATTCGTGTTCATACGTTAATGAAATGGCTTATTATATAATATAACATACGAGCTAACCGCTGATAATAATGCAATTTAGAGCTGGCTCGTTTTATTTATGCGCTTACAATAACAAAAAGTAATGATATTAACATTCAAATATCATCAGGCTGTCACAATGAAAATTATTTATGTAATTCATCATGCGCTTGTCTCTAGTAGAGAGTGAACTCGAAAAATCATATCGAAAATTATAAAAAAAAAATTATTTTATTTCATGCTCTGTATGTCTTCCGTAAAATTTCTCTTATTACACACTCGGCTCATATTTTTCTCATGGGTAATCACCTACTAAAAGTCGCATCCGCATTTTAATCTCAGGTAATTCCTGGACACAGTAGTGCATTCAAATGCATTTGTGAAGTCGGTGAACTCGGTATGTAGATAAACGCGACTGGATTCAAATGTCATAAATTAGGGAAAGAATATATCAGGAATATATAATGCGAACTAAAATACATTTTTAGATTAATACACACAATATTTATACGACATTATTTTAAAAAATCACTTATTACTTCCTAGTTGTATCCTTCAAGGATCAAATATCAAAATGCACTAATTACAGCATTTAATTGCAGTTTCTTTTAATCGAGTCACTGAGCAAACAATGAATATGTATACACGTATATACATACACAGTTAGAATATCCTTATTTAGGCTGTTCTTCCTCTTCGTCATATTCATATTCGTCGTAATCCTCGGCCGGTTTTGCTGTCGTCGTCGTTGATGTCGTCGTTGATGTTGTAGTTCTATTATTTTTCTTTGGAAGAATCAACCTTCCTCTAGCTTTACCTCCTCTTTTACGACCAATTTTCTTTCTTCTTGGCCGCCTCGTTGTCGTTGTCGTGGTGGTTTCGTCATCGTCATAATAATATTCATCATCGTAATAGTCATCGTCGTATTCTTGCGGTGGAGGTGTTTTGGTACGCCTACGAGGAGGTGGTCTCAGAGTTGTTGTGGTTGTTGGTTCGTACAAGGCGTTATTTCTTTCGTAGTACGATTCCGAGGCGGTGCAATTCACGTTGTTGACATATCGACAGGTAAACGTCGTTTGATCGAAGACGGTGTAATTTGCACAAAGAAAGTCATATCTCGTTCCAGTAACGCAGTAGTGAAATAACTTCAAAAAAGTTTAAAATAAATTAAAAATCAAATACGGTAAATGGAAATTCCCATTGTTTACATTCTTCAGATTACAGCCCAATCTGAAGAATGTGTCCTCCTACTTTTTACTTCCTCCGGTAATTAAAATGAAAAATGGACGTGTAAATTAAAATGGAAAACAAATGCAAAACCGTGCAATAGCAATAAATTGTACTCAAACAATTACGAAATTGATGTGAAGTGATCATTAATCACAAGCTTACTTGACAGAAATGTTGAATGCTGGCGTAATAACCATCGTGTCTGTCGCCGCACTCGAAAGCAATGTTATCGGGCACTGCTATGTAGAAAGGATAAGTGGACATATTGAATCCACTTAATTCTCTCGGAAAATTAGGATCGTAAATGTAATCCTTTTGCGGGATCCCAGTAAGACGAGGGTCTGGCGTCGGTTCTAAGTCCTAGTGTCAATTACAATAATATATATAAACATATAATTGCTATATTTATGTGAGGATATAAGCTTTTAAGAGTGGTTTAAGTAATATAATATTTATGGGAAACTTGAGAATTTTTTTTTATTTTTGTATTTTGTCATTTCACCTAACCTCATTTCCTGATGGCTCTTGCAAACTTTGATCCACGGAAGCAGGTGATGACACTTTTTTTGTTACCGTTGGTTGAGTAACTGGTAATGGAAGCGCAACGGGGGGCGTTGGAGGTGTCGGGGGAGTTGGAGGCGTTGGAGGCGTTAGTTTTTCCGCTTTAGGAGGCGTTGGAGGCGTGAAATCCGGTGGGAGCGTAGGTGGAGTAGGTTGGCGGAATCTGTCTGCAAGTCGTCCCCGAGGCCTAGCTTTAGTCGTTCTCGGGGGCAAAGTACCTGCATATTTTCTTTCTTGGGTCAATCCGGAATTTGCTATAAAAAATAAAAGTTAAATTGAATTTTAAAAATTAATTTCCTGAAAAATAAAATTAAAATTAAATTGTTAATAAAATCTTAAAACTTTAATTTATTAAACGGGTATGAAAGATTTGAATATTATTAATGTTGTAGTTTACTCTTTACTTCTGTTCATAGTTTATTTTAACTTAATAAATGCAAATAAAGTAAACATTTAATCTTATTCAAGTGTTCTGTACACACGGTTTGTTCTCCCTTGAAGTCTCAAACTGAAAATATTCTAAATTCCAGCCTTCGAATATTAAGTCCTAAAGGAATTGGAATTTTTAAACAATGTAATGTTAGTTATGTTTTATACAACAGTTCTAAAATCTATTTTCCCAATGCAAACTACATCTAACTTTAAACATCCAAGGAAATAATTAGATTGAATTATTCATGATATCAAGAATCAAAGAAAGAGTTTTTTTTGCTTCTCCCAAATTACATATTATATTTTGTCTGATTTAATTTTGTTCAAATTTAATGCAAAGAAGTAGGTGAGTCGAGGGTTTAGGTTGATTTTAATTCATTCGGTCGCGGTGCGGAGGAATTTGTCTACTACTAATATTGCATTTCCAGTCCTTCTAAAAATGTGTCATGTGTGTTTCCAGACCAAAAAAAAAAAAATTGAAAAAGACATTCCATCACGATGGCTTTTCGTCTTGGTGTCCTTGTGCCTTTATATAATTCATCATTTACACACAAAAGGGCCTAATTTTAATAATTTTCTCTAGGGTTTTGAATTTTTATATATCCATTTCTTCTTCTTTATCGACTCCCTTTCTCCTCCATTGTTAATGGTTGGTTTCAGCCATTACATCGCTTCGTTGCACAGCAATTGTAGAACTTATTTCGCGATGACATTTCAAATATCGAATTTTGACCCTTGCGAAGCCAACTTCACTTATGCGAGTGAGAAGCACGTGCAAAGAAAGCGAAAAGGGCACGCGCGGAAATAAGTAAAGATGGGGGTCAAATAGGGAAAAATTAGGTCGAGCTAGGTCGTATGAATGTCGGAGGAAGGGGAGGGTAGTTTTAGGAAAAAGTAATTTCAATGACCGACCCCGAAAGAAAATAAAATATTCTTATACTCGCTTGACAAGAAAGTTCATTCAAAGAGAGAGCGGGACGCTGTGCTCTTTTCGTTAAGATTGACTGATTACAAACTTCAGAGGGAAGTTAAAGGGTTAACAAACCCTTTATTTAAATGTCTACTCATATTTTTTCTAAAGTATAACGAAATAGGTGAATGACATTTTTTTATTCGATTGCAAAATAAGGAATCATTAGCATCGAGTCAATGCACACGTTCGTTAGGCAAAAATTACTTAGCTTTGAAAAAGCTTTCAATTCAATTATCTACACAAATTGTTTGCTTACGAACATTATAATTGGCATATGGAAGCAAAAACTCACCCACATACAGCACAGTGAACAAGATGAAGGAAATTTTCATCTCGCTTTGATTTTCAATACCGATGGATCGAGTATTTCTTTCCTTCGGTTCTCGCTCTCTATGCGCTCAATCTCGGGCGCACAAATTACAGAATGAAATCCTCGTTTTTGGTCTTGGATCGTAACAAACGTGGATGAATGTGAACAGTGAGCTATTTGTCTTAAATGGCTGCTGTAATGTGTGTGCTGAGCTTCTCTTGCTTGACCGCTCGTTCCAGATCTGTGACCTGTATTGGCACCAAGGAACGTGTTGGTTGCTGCCTTTTCACGCTGAGGTAAAACAGTTAATAAAAAAAAATTGTTGATGGAGAGTCAAATAGGCGTAAAAGTAGGTTAATCGAATATGAACAGCCTATCGGATGCCTGCAACATCTTCATTATAATTCTTTAATGAAATGTTTAATTCATTTTGTCGCCATCAGTTTTCTAAGAGAATTCATTAAATTTTTAAAATATTTCACATTTTAGTGATTTAAAAATTTTTATTTACATTTGTTAGAGTTTTGAAAGCGCCGTTTTAAGTCAAAAATCTCATTTTCCGCTTGGCAAGATTGAAATGTAATTTGGTAATTGCATTTACAGAACGATAATAAGTGAGACGGATGTTTGATTGGAAAAAATATTTAGTTTAAAAGAAATATATTTTCATAACAATTTCGACATCCGATTTTGGAGACTCAAAAGCTTGTTTTTTTGAAAATGAGAATTCTTTGAATAGGCATTAATGAAATGATAGTTGTTCACCTTGCTAGGTCTGGTCGACCTCGTGAAAAATAGGAAGAAAAAAGCTGCTACTGACACAATTGGCTTCGTCACATCAAGGCAAGGTTGTAAGCAGCCAAATTTTAAAAATTAATATTTTTAAATGTAATTTGTTTAAATGATTTGTTAATCCAATTTTTTGAATAATTTTTGTAATTCGAATAATGCTGTTAAGTTTTAATTTAATTAAGTGCATTATTTTATTCACAGATGTCACTACGACAAAATACCACTAAGACATCTTATGCCATCTGGTGAATATTCTTCCAATTACTACATGCTTTCATGGTCAGATGATAAGTAAGGAGATAACTGCAATAATTTTGAGGAATTTAATATAGATAAAATCTAAGACTGAAATTTAATTTTTGGTGCCATATGAGATTTGCAATTCCATAAATCCAATGAGTGGATTTGCTTGGATTTGTTTGGATTTTCTTGGCTCGGATTGGTGGATTTTCATGGAATTGCATGGATTTGCTGGAAATAGATGAGATTTGAATGGATGTCCTTAGATTTCTTTTGATCTGCACAATTTTTTGGAATTACAATGCAAATGTTGGCTGGGTTTTGTATTTGCAAATTCAGGGGTGTATGAGACTTTCTTGAATATCAGCCCCCTCAGGTAGCATTGAACAGATTTTTTAGCAAACCATAGCCTTTAATAAATTTTGTGGACTATTATATATAGATTTGAATTCGCATACATTGATAAATCAAATTCTAAGAGCACGTGTAATACAAACATGTCATTCCTAATGATTTCAGACATTATTTTCTTGAAAAGTGCTTTATGCGGTGAACATTAAAATTGTTAATAGAAATTTAATGATAAAATTTATTCAAATTTATCAATTTCTATCTCAAATAAAGATCTTAAGTTATTTTTAATTTTAAGGCAATTATAATGAAATAATCATTTTCAAAACATATAACAGGTGCGTTCAAAGCTTAAAATCCACTTACTTGTAAGAAAGGAGTCATTTGTGACTTTTAACTGCCTTTTAAAATTTGACAAAAGTCACTTTTTTGTGACTTTCTATAAGAAAGTAAATTATAAAATGTACTTTTAAGTGAGCACATGTGATAGTAGCTGCGTTTAAAGCTTAAAGTTTTCTTTAATTTATTTTTGACTTTTAATGACTTAGAATTTGCCAAAAGTCCATTTTTTTGTGAACACATTTCTAGAAAATACATTATAAAATGCACTTTTAAGAATTTGTGCACATGCTACTGATTGCAAAAGTCACAAAAGGAAAAGGATAAGTCGCAAATTTGGGACTTTTATAATGCAACTTTTAGAGCTTGCATTTTAAAAGAGATGACACAAATATGATGTCATTTATGATTTTAAAAGGTGACTTATACGACTTTTAGGCATATGCACAAACTTTTAAAAGTGCATTTTATAATGTTTTTTCTAAACATGTGTTTACGAAAAAAATGACTTTTAGCAAATTCTAAAAGTCACTAAAAGTAAAAAATGACTTAACTAAAATGGAATTTTAAGCTTTGAACGCAGCTAATGTTTGATACCTACTTAAAAGTGATTAAAAAAAAAGTGAAAATCTTGAATTAGTGACTTTTTATGATGCAACTTTTAGTGGTTGCTTTTTGAAAGTGATGACAAATACGATTTGTGCACATAAATCGAAGACAAATTTCATTTTTGTCTTTTAATTTTTTTTCTTAAAATTTTCATCATTAAAATAATTTAATAATTAATTATAAAGAATTTTAATAATTGCCAACAGATGGCAGTGGTCTCGCAAATTAGAATTCTAATCATTGCCAATCAAAACAAGTGGCGTTGCAAATATTTAAATATTTAAATTTGTGTTCGAACGAATTGATTTACATAAACAAAATTACAATGAATTGTGCGTAGAAGAAACCGCCATTCGCTCGTGAGAATTTCGAAACTAAACAAATCCTCATTTAACAAAGGTAAATATTAATTATTTAGGGAATCTAGATATCTTTCATTATTTAACGGTCAGTTTTAAGTAAAAATGTGTGTTAAAAAAACTATCCTTTTATTAATTTTTGTTTTTCGTTCAGTTTGAGTATTTCTTAGAAAGAAGAAAAAAATGTAATATTTTTTGTTAATTTTTTTTTAAATTTTTTTTTTTAAGTTTTGTCTTGGGATTGGACGATTATTTGAAAACAGTAAGATAACTTAATAAGATGAGAATTAATGTTTATGGTGCAATTTTTGCTAGTTTTTTGTATTTCAATAAAAGTTAATAAAATACGATTGGAAAACTCGTCGAGGGATAGCAATGGTCGAAAGTTCGAATAAATTGTTGTAAATAGGTTTTTAAAAAATTATTAATTTGTATTTTAGAGTTTCGTTTGTCGAGTGTTGAAAAGGTGAGTGGTTTTAATTGATTTTTTGTGTTTAATGTTTATTTGCGTGCGATTTTTAGTTTAATTCAATTGATAAATTTTAATTGCGTTTTAATTTCAAGTTTTAATTCGTTTTTGTCTTTGTCTATTCTTCTCCCACTCGTGCGAGTGGGATCGAGTGGATCGCGATGTTTGTCTTTTATGAGTTTATATTTAATTTGTTTTAAAATTTAAGTAAAGCGCGATGTTCTTGTTTAGTTTGTTTTATCTTTTAGATTATAATTTTGTATTTGTTTAAAATATTATCGTAATTGTCTCGTTTGTTTCATTCTTTTAATTTAATTGTTTTGTATTTGTATAAAATGTCCTCGTAATTCTCGTTTCCGCTTCTAATTGTTTTAAGTTTTGTATTTATTTGTACGAGTATGTTATATAATTGTTTAATATAAGTTAAATGTATTTTTAATTTTTACATTTTACAGTATCAGGGAAAAATCACAAAACCCAGTCACAATGAAGAAATTTTTTTAAGTCTAAGTCCTTTTTGTAGTTTTATAAAATTATTCTAAGTCTTTTTTACAATTTTGTATATAACTTCCCTGCAATTTCAATGTAATAAAGTAAAGTTCATATAATAAAGTGCATTCTTTATTAATAAGTACACAAATGTTAAGTACAAATATAAATGGTTTATTTTTAATAAATACATTAAATATTAGGAGAATATATAACCCTCGTTTAGTGGAGATGGGTTCCACTCCAGCGTCTCTCACCAATAAAAATCGCACCGAGCCCAGGCCTGCGATGTCCCGTGTAAGGGAGACCAACAGACCCAGGCTCGGTGCTATCTTTACCTGAAATTAAAAAAAAATTAATAGTTATTAATACTCATTACCCTTTATGTCAGTCTGCAAGTCTCAAAATCCAAACCTGAAAAATAAAATCACTTTAAAATTTAAAATTAAGTAAATTAACCAAATTTACAAAAATAGTAAAGTACTTACTTCTTACCTAATTAAACCAGCACTCATTTCTGAAATTTAAAAAATTAATTATTCTCAATATATTTAACACAAACTTCAAGATTATTTAAAAGTACCTGAAAAAACTATCGATTGAGAATAACGCTCATTTACACAATTCACCTGAAATAAAATAACTTATGTATTAACAAATTTATTCCTTAAATAATAATAAAATAAATAATAAATAGTTAATAAATTAAAAATATACTGACAACCATTCTTCGTGTATCTTCTAAAAAAGACGATCGAAGCTACCAACCATTCTCGTCGAACGAAACTGGAAGAATGAGCAGTTACTGAAAATTTTTCGAAGTCACAAACTGATTTGCATAAATTTGATGCGATGAATTTGAATAGTAAAAAGTAGCGCCATCTCTCGTCGAACTGCAAAAGCGTCAAACTACAATTCTAAAATTACTAATTACAAATTCGTTATCACTTTCCAAATGCACAAAATTTGAAATAAATAAATAACGCGAATTAGTAATAAAGGAGATCTGAATATAAAAATTTTTATACTTAAATTCATGTTCGGTCCACCGAGCAGTTAACGGTTGGTCGTGCAGCTCAGCCTCGTTTCGGGAGGAGCTTTTGACGATCTCGACTGTTCGTGCTAAAAACTTTGGTAGATATAACATTATAACTTTCGGTTTCCAGTTCTTCAATTAAATAAACTAAACTAAACTTTTCTAGAAATTAATTGACCCAAGCAAAATGCTACTTTTGCTACAGTTTCTATTATTAAATGAGCACTTATTGCCTAAATAAATTTTATTATTACGCCTACAAATTTACAAATATTTATGAATTGAATATATGGAATTTTTAAATGGGCAAAAATAAGTTTAATCCGAAGTTAAATTTCTAATCAAATAATTGTTACCATCCATATTCATGTTATGGAAAAAATTTCTTGCTAAAATTCTAAATTTTGATTATCAAGTGATGTTCTTTGGCCGAAATAAATACTTTTTTATAACCATAAACTTAGGTTGCTAAATGGAGATTATTTTGTGAAGAATACATGGTGCAACATAAAATTTTAACTGAAAGTTAAAATAAACTTATGATTTTCATAAGTTTATTTAACTAAAAATTTAACTGGCATTGGTATTAAAAGGGGGTTTTACAAACAACACCCTTAGCTTTTATTTTAGTTCCAGTATAATGTGTTATTGCAAGTTTTTTTTTTTACTTTTCTTTTCAGAATTGGACAAGTGGATTCTTTATTGGTACAATATACGAACGTCAGATTTCTCCATTATTTAGGCACTTCGTACATCATACCGTATCTAGCGATAACCAAAAAATCAAGACAGCTGCCGCTGCCCTGCAGTTTGTCAAAGAATCCTAAATATTTTTATCAGTCAAATTGGATTCTGGAAATTCTGAAAAAATTATCAAGAAATAAAATTTTGAGATAAAAATTGTGAATAATTATAATGTTCTACAGAAATTTTCTGTTACAAGTTAGGTAATTTAAGTCTAATTAATACATAATTTACATTACAACAGTTTCATTCGCTTTAATCTAGAACGAAATTAAAGGAAAATGGAAAAAAAATTAAATTTGAAATGTGATAACGACTTAATTTAATGTACCATGGCAAATATCTCCGGATATAATGATCCTCTACTAATGGATCCTTGATGAAACTTATACGTAGAAACAATGAAGCACACTGAAAATCTCATTTAGTCTAATTAATCGGTAAATCCAACAGAGACCTTGTTGTGGACAACGAGTTCATAAACTCGAGTTTAAATTATTCTGAAAAAAACTATAAAAGTTAATAAGAATGTATGATGTTGGTTTTTGAGAGTCGTTGTAAATGACATTAATTTATTTAAGTAGGATATTAAAAAATCAAAAATATTTGAAATCGAAGATTTTAGGGTCTAATTCGGGATTTATTGTATATTTTGAGTGTAAAATCAACTTTTGCTATAGACGTTATCATTGCAATATTTGTTTGTGGTTTTGCTTGTCGTGATCTCGATTTAATATAAATATTAAATCGGGGTCACGATAACTTTGCGACCCTGGCGTCGCAAACATCTGGCGGATGTTGCCCGCCGTGGTCCCCGACCTC